>JAFVLL020040896.1:9431-89684 GCA_021397915.2 Tor tambroides
GGCCAGGTATGTTGTCAGGACCCGCAGCCTTGCGTGGGTTAATCCTAGATAGGGTCTTCCTTACGTCAGCTGGAGACAGACAGAACGCCTGGTCGTTGGGAGGTGTGGGCAGTTTTTGTGCAGGTGTGTCATTCTGCATTTCAAACCGTGAATAAAAGTGGTTGAGTGTATCAACCATTTATGTCAATCATTTAATTTACTATTTGGACAAGTTGCATAACCACTTAGCTCTGTGTAAATCTGAATCTGTGCCACAAAGATACTTGACGATCATTATACAAAATGACATTTACTCTCAAAATTCACATCCTTAACATCCACGCTCACTTACAATCTCTCTCCATCTCACACACAATTCAATTTCTGCAGCACCTAACCACGTGTGATGAAGAGCCCAGGCCAATAAGCTTCATTGATAACTCGCGACTAAAATGACAACTGTGCCACAACGTGATGAAAATATCAGAGTGTTGCTGCTGTGTTGGAGGTTTTGTGACAGTGCCACATCAGTCACCCTCATCTCAGCTCTGTTACTCAAAAATATAATCTTGTTTCCTCGCATCAGTCCGGGCGTAAAGTAGGCTGCTGTGATCGAAATTAAGCTGTTGACATGACTGCTCACCTTCCTTCTCCAGCTCTCTGACTATCGGGAATACACCAGCAAATACAGACAGACATAGCGCAAATGGATTGTCTAAACACCACAGCAAAACTGTCAGTGTATGCTACAATAATAAGCTTCCTTTGTAAAATTATCAGTTAAAAAGTGCAATCGCAACATCTCTACACTTCATGAAAACACTGTCCTTCTCATGAAGGCCTCTTAACACTACACATTTAAGACATCTCAATAATCCGACTCACACAAATTAGCCCAGTAGGCCTACAACTACACAAGATTAGACATCTGAAACCACAATGAAGGCACTAAATAAAGTAAGCCAAAATTACCCAGATGTTAGATTTTTACAATACATTTAAAGTGTGCATCCATGAATCCTTTTCTACTAACATTGACCACTGACCCTTACAGTGCAGAATGCACAATAAAAATTCTAAATCTTACCAGCAATGTTGTAAAGTCCTCTTCAGTCCATCATGTCACCAGAAATGAAGGTGAGCGTATGCTTCATAATGTCACTATACTTTCAAACAGCTACAATGAAAATGCCTGAAAATACATACAAATATTTCAGAGGTGTTTATCAATGATGGGAAAAAATCAATGTGTTGTTTAATATAATGCATAAATCATTTGTTTAGATCATAGTTTTAAACAAGTAATAATTCATATTTTTATGACAAATTAAGTCAGAATCTGGGTCTGGGACAAGACTAAACAATAGGGAGAGACTAGGGATGGTTGTAACATTTTTGACATTTCTGTCTGTATCTTGGGGTTCTTTTAAGCCAGTGCATTCAAAATGTGATTCAAACTAGTTACAAGTGTCTGCTATTAAATGGCGTAGCTGTTATCTTTGCAGCACAAACAGAAAATGTATGGTTTAGTTTCAAACACGAGGAGTGAAATGTTTCAATTCATCCCATAGTCCGGGTTGCTGTAACATACCCCGGAATAAGATGTAACATTATGATATCCACTGGGGTGAGATGTAATAATGGAGTTTGAAAGATTTTTATTCAACACTGACTTTAACAAAATTTGTGTGTGTTACATTAGCATCACGATAATAAAACTGAATAATGTGCATGTGTGTGTTTAAGCATATTTGTTAATGTAACTGGCCGTAATAAAACTGAACTTGAACACTTGAACATTTATAGACACCTCTCGGTTTGTCTTTCTCTTCCAAGACCTAGGCATACTGAAATTCAAAGAAAACATTTAATAAAACAAAAAATTTGCTTGGAGTAAGTTATAACATGGTTTATTGATGCTACAACTAACCCAGAGTTTTGCAGCCATTTAAAAATCGGATTTTTGAAAATCTCGGCTCTGAACATGTACCCAACTAAAACGAGCTAAGAGTACAAGTGGAAAGTTAAGTGTGAACGGATGGGAGTTCTCTTTCTATATCAATTTATATGTAAATCACACTAAATTACCCACCATATGCCAGTCCTCATTTACAGTTCTCCCGAATTCATCCACGCAGGAGGGCAGCTGAATGAGGATCTATCAGCTGGATTGCTCTGTCGATAACGTCTGTTTGGCAGGCCAAGAATCGAAGCAATAATATGAGGCCATCTGGAAACTGCACTGCCTTTACACCGCCCTCATGTGGCTTTAAGTAGAATCAACGGGGTGGTGGTTTGGGTTCGTGATTACCTGTGAAACCATACGGAAAATTCTACAGCCGAATATTGGAATATTCACTGGGACTGAAAATTATTTTTTTGTTACTCAAAGAAATGTATCTTTACCGATATCAGAAAATGTTAAAGTTCATGTGATCATATTGCATGCTAAAGTCAACTCACTTAAAAATGTTTTAAACCAAAACACAAAAAACTTTTTTGATATAGGCCCTACTTTTACTGAGTAAATTTCAAATACAAAATTCTGTTTTGCTCTGTCAAAAAGAAAATAAAACTAACAACAAAACCGCTACATCTCTGAACAACATAGTATTTTGTTCCTCAGTATTAGGCTACAGGGACCAGTAAATGATTCAATCAGGCTATTTACTAGCTGTTTGCTAAGTTAAATGAATTAACATTTTAAACAAATTGTTTGCTTTAAGGATTCAACTCACTCATTAAGGACCTACCATCTACTGGCAGTTGTAGTTTCAATTTTTAAAAAGTAGCCTATTTGATTTTAGCAATCATTTTATATTTCTATATTAAAAGGTTATATTTAAACTTAACATAAGTTATGCAAAATCCATCTTTTGTTGATAGTGATTTCATTTGATTGTTAATAGCCAATATGTCTTTTTATTCAGACTGAATTTATTGATTAATTTAAAAAAATTTACATAAGACGACAGAGATATGACAATACATTTTTTTATACTAATAATACATCTCTGGCTTTTTTTTTTTTTTTCCTTTTCGGGGTTTTGATCTCTCAACTGAGAGAACACATCCTGTTTATTGTATTATAATAACCTTAATATTACATCTAAAATTTGACATGTTGCATAGCCTATTAATTGTAGCTACTATACAGTGCCGTGAAAAGGTTTTTGCCCCCTTCCTGTTTTTTTTTTTTTGCATATGTCACACTTAAAATATTCAGATCATCAAACAAATTTTAATATTACACAAATATAATGCAATTAAATACAAAATGCAGTTTTTAAATGATTTCACTAAGGGAAAAAAGCTATCCAACCCTACCTGGCCCTACGTGAAAAAATAATTGCCCCATCCTGTTAAATCATGAAAGAACTGATTAGCCACATTATTTTAGAAAGCGGAGTTAAATTTCACTATCCAAACCCAAGCCTGATTACTGCCAGACCTGTTGAATCAAGAAATCACTTAAATAGAACCTGTCTGACAAAGTGAAGCATGCTTAAAGAGCAACACATCATGCTGCGATCTAAAGAAATTCAAGAACAGATGAGAAACAAAATAGTTGACATGTATCAGTCTTGGAAAGGGTTATAAAGCCATTTCTGAGGCTTTGGGACTCCAGCGAACTATGGTCAGAGCCATTATCCACAAATGGAGAAAACTTGGAACAGTGGTGAACCTTCCCAGGAGTGGCCGGCCAACCAAAATTACTCCAAGAGCGCAATGACGACTCATCCAGGAGGTCATAAAAAAACCCAGAACAACATCTAAAGAACTGCAGGCCTCACTTGCTTCAATTAAGGTCTGTGTTCATTATTCAACAATAAGAAAAAGACTGGGCAAAAACAGAATCCATGGGAGTGTTCCAAGGCAAAAGCCACTGCTGACCAAAAAAAACGCAAAGGCACGTCTCACATTTGCCAAAAAATATCTTGACTATCCCCAAGACTTTTGGGCAAATATTCTGAGACAAAAGTTGAACTTTTTGGAAGGTGCGTGTCCCGTTACATCTGGCATAAAACCAACACAGCATTTCATAACAAGAGCATCATACCAACAGTCCAACTTAGTGGTGGTAGTGTGATGGTCTGGGGCTGCTTTGCAGCTTCAGGACCTGGATGACTTGCCATAATTGATGGAACCATGAATTCTGCACTCTATCAGAAAATTCTGAAGGAGAATGTCCAGCAATCAGTTTGTGACCTCAAGCTCAAGCGCACTTGGGTTATGCAGCTGGACAATGATCTGAAACTCACCAGCAGGGGCAGTCGTGGCCTAATGGTTAGAGAGTCGAGCTTGTAACCTGAAGGTCGCCGGCTCGATTCTCGCACCGGCAGGAATTGAAGGTGGGGATTGTGAATGAACAGCACTCTCACCACCTTCGATACCATGACTGAGGTGCCCTTGAGCAAGGCACCGAACCCCTAATTGCTCCCCGGGCACTGGAGCAATGGCTGCCCACTGCTCTGGGTGTGTGTTCACTGTGTGTGTGTGTGTGTGTGTGTGCATTTGTTCACTACTCACTGCTGTGTGTGTGCACTTGGATGGGTTAAACGCAGAGCACCAATTTCGAGTATGGGTCACCATACTTGACAATACGTCACGACTTTCACTTTCAAGTCCACCTCTGAATAGCTCAAGAAAAACAAAATTAAGGTTTTGGAGTGGCCAAATCAAAGTCCGGACTTAAATCCGATTGAGATGCTGTGACACAACCTTAAACAGTCCATTCATGCTCGAAAACCCTCCAATGTGGCTGAATTAAAACAATTCTGCAAAGAAGAGTGGGCCAAAATTCCTCCACAGTGATGTGAAAGACTCTTTGCAGTATCGCAAATGCTTGATTGCAGTTGTTGCTGCAAAGGGTGGCACAACCAGTTATTAGATTTAGGGGGCAATTACTTTTACACGTAGGGCCAGGCAGGTTTGGACAGCTTTTTTCTCTAAATAAATTAAATCAGTATTTCAAAACTGCATTTTGTCTTTACTCGGGTTATCTTTGTGTAATACTAAAATTTGTTTGATGATTTGAATCATTCAAGTGTGACAAATATGCAAAAAAAAAAAAAACCAGGAAGGGAGCAAAAACTTTTTCACACCACTGAATATGAACAAAGCATATTTTTAATTTTTGTGTATTTTGTGTTACTCCATATAATGACGTTCTAGTTAAGGCCATTTGTAGTGTACAGGTATAGGGCCCAAACATAACCTCAAGCCCAGAGGCCCCCAGACCCCTAAGACCTACCCCCGTGACGACATGTTGACAGATGGCGGACGCTTTGACTGGAGTAGGTGAATGTGGCATCTACATATACATATCTATGCGTGTATTTCTAGTGTGGTAGCAGCATGAAATTGAAAGGGTGTTGTCGAGAAAAATCAACTACTGATCATTCAAAACAGCAAACAAAAAAATGACTCTGGAGAATCATGACTGTATAAACAAAAACCTATAATTTGTTTGCCCATCTGATCTGATAAGATGTCCTGTATTTGTATACACTGGTGGCTCAAACCACATTCACCTGCCTTCCACGAGATGCATGCACTGCTAGAGAGCCAAAATGTTACATAGTGTTGCTTGGCTGAAATGTATCCACCTTATTTTTAAAGGTGCTGTGTGTAATTTTTTGACTGCACTAAAGCATAAAAATACCATCAAATATTTGCAGATATTTAGGAAACATGCAAAGTTCACATACTTGTTTCTCCGGAAAAAACGTGTTACAGCCAGTTATTCTACATTGAAATGCGTGTTCAATGTCGGAATGTCTGTTTTTGTTTTTTCAGTGTTTCTGCCCACTGCCAGTTCACCCAATATTATGTTGACACCCCTAGTTGCCAGTTGGCAGGAAACAATGCAGCCACAGAAGCCATCCAACGAACTAGATCAGAGATCGCAGATTTTACCTGAGCTATAAAAAAAGCCTCGGCATTTATCTAAAAAGCTCTATGATCAGAGGAATATTAAAACCCAGATAAATCAACTCATTGCTTGCTTGTTCCTGTTGTGTATCCCTCTATCTGGCAACCCGCATTGAGGAGAAACAACTCTTTCCCATATTTATTGAATTTGGACTGCAGTACCCATTACAACCACTAGTTGTCAATATTACATACTGCACCTTTAATGTAAGAGTGGGCACAGGCATTTGTAACTTAAAAGTACGAGGTTTCCACTGCATTGTCATCGGCTTCCAAATGTTTTTAGCTGTAAAAAACAGCTGGTTATGCTGCTTGATATTGTAAACATTTCTTATCAAATTATTTTAATGTATTGTAATTTCAAACACAAGTTTGTAGCAAAAATAGTTTTACTGTTTACTGCACTTTCTTGTCTACCTATAGTATATAGTGACCAATGAATCAGAAGTCGCTTACTTCCATGTTGCAAAATTAGTTGGATACTCTTATGCTTGTGGGAAGCTAGTTCGCAAACCTCGTCATACTAAAGTTTCCAGCCAGCAAGAGCAACAACCTTTCACTTTCTGGTTTGTCTCCTAACTTGAGCGAACTTCATCTGAGAACTATAATAATTTAATGAAGTCTCTAATGAAAGGAAATCAAACACTAAAAATACCTGCTTATTATTGGTTCTGTGCACTCTGCCTGCTACAGCTCAGACAAATAAATGATGCGGAAAATTAGAGCACAAAAAAAAAAAAATCACAGTGATTTACAATTACATGAGGTGACCTGAATAAAGCTGCTAGACTACAAATGTGATTAAAAGCAAAAGGAACAGATAGTAGAGAAAATTGTGTAATTTACAATAGACCTTTTACTTGCTGATACATTTCCTGCAGTTTCTCCCCAGAGCTGTTAGACCTCAATGAGAATTGCATAATGCTTTTGTGCTGATTAACTGACATTCTGCCACATTAATCAAGTATAACAAATAACACGCAAGATAGTACGCAAGATAGAGAAGTGATGTGTATTAAAACTGAAAAAGGGCGAAAGAACAAGATCTGTAGTGACTTACAGTAAATCAAAATTACAGTCACTATGAAGCAGGCAGTACTTCACACTACCACTTGGCAGCTACCTCATTTAATCCTTACTTTAAGCCCTGGTAAAAATAGAGCATGGAATACTGTTGGAGAGATTAGTAGAGGATTATTTATCCATTTAGTCAGATAAGTGTATATTATGTTAGAAGGAAGGATGTGGAAATAAGAGCCTTGCTCACTTGCTCATCAATGGATCCTCAGCAGTGAATGGGTGCCGTCAGAATGAGAGTCCAAACAGACGATAAAAACATCACAATAATCCACAGGTAATCCACACGACTCCAGTCTATCAATTAACAACTTGTGAAGTGAAAATGTGCGTGTTAGTAGGAAACAAAATTGACATTTTTAACTTCACACTGTTGTTTTCAGCTACAATACGAGTCCTCTATCCATTTTATTGCTTTTACCAGTGAAAAATTGGCTCAACTGAATCAGGTGAGAAATATGCACAGATCAAGCACCGTTTACAATCACAGCTTTTCACATTTACAAGATGTTAAATGATGGACTGGAGTTGTGTGGATTACTTACAGATTGTTTTGGGGTGAACTATTCCTTTAAGTTGCAGTCATATTTCAAATTTTGAGGGCAAAAAAAATTCTATTTTTTTATTGTCAAGTGTGTAGTAATGTAAGAAGCAAAACTCTCAGAGAAGTCACTTTCAAACTAAGCAGCTTTCTGTTGGACAATGTGGACAATATGGCGCATGGATTCCTATTGAATGGATTGCACTCTTGAAAATTCATAGAACGGTAAATGTGACTGCACCTTTAGACCACATTATTGTTCCTGTCAGGTTCTGTTGAATTGACACTCACTTGTGAAGGTCCAACTTTTGCTACAAAAATTTTGGTCAGTAATATGACTACCCATGCCATTGCACAGTGTGAATGTTTGGGTTACTGGGGGCATTTGACTTGTTTGTTTCTTGTCTTTTTCTCAGGGTCAGCATCATAAATCCCTCTTTTGCCAAAACTGCATTGACTGCAAATAGGAATGAAGGGTTGAGAATACAAACATGAATTATTGCTAAAACTGGACAGAGAGAATCAGCAGTCGTTCTTGTCATGTCAGGGTCATATTTGAAATGGATAACAGACTGAGAACACTAAAACTTTGGTAGAGTTGTATATATATATATATATATATATATATATATACTGTATATAAATAATGGAAAAGTTGAACATACTGCATTATTGATTAATGCTACATAATGCTGTCAAACGATTAATTGCAATTAATCGCATCCATAATAAAAGTTTTTGTTTACATAATTTATATGTATGTGTACTGTGTTTATTTTTTATGTATCTACAAATACACACACACAGTATATATATTTTGAAAATATTTACATGTACATACATTTATGTTTATGCATGTGTTTGCATTTATACATAATATATAAACAGTACACACTCATACTCATATTATGTAAACAAAAACTTTTATTTTGGATGTGATTAATCGCGATTAATCGTTTGACAGCACTAATGCTACATGAAAACAAATGCGTTTTTACTTCTCTGTTTCTTTTTCCTTATGTGACTGCAGAAGTACATGTACACTGAAAATGATTACTTTGGACAAAGGCAAATTATATTTACGATTTGGTTAAAATCTTTTAATTTAATATTAATCAAAATTATTTATTTTCCGAAAGACGTTAAAATTCATGCAAATAAAAGGTTATTGAGTAGACCATATACCATACTTAATATATATTCTTAGACAAAAGCCAAAAAACAGGATATTCGATTTACCAATATATAAAGGCACTTATTTGTATGAGCAATGAAGACTCCTTTCCACACTCCTGCTTTTCATTTTATTGTCAGTGCAGTGCAATACTTTATTTGAGAGGACTGAGACTTACAAGCCACCAAATTGTAACATTTAATTGCCAGGAACTACTATCATCCAAAGGCCCAGGCTCTTTACACAAAGCTGAAATTTAACTGCCTCGCATGCCTTCACTGCAAGTTGTTAAAAGACTCTACTAATGGTCAAATAATAGTGTTACAAGAACAAGAGCCAAATGTGTCACTACACTGTGCATGTATTAGATACTGAACTGACAGTTGCATAAAACAGTTAATGGAACTGTGGAAGAGAGTATGTGAAAGTGCATATAAGTAACTGACATGACTGCAGTGAAGTGATTCCCTGAGGATTAACTCAGTATATGATGCTTAGGGATTTGCTGCATATTTCTTAACTGTGCAGATGGTCTAATGGGTTCCAAATCTCACACCAGGGAAATATGTTGTACAGATAATGGCCATGAATGTACAGAATGTAATGCTTGGCTTAACTGGAGCTCTGATCAGTCCCTCACTGCCCCTGTGCTGTTAGATTAGTACCCTGTGGATAAATTGCTTCGGGTGCACTTTACGAATCAGATATTTTATCATTCTCTAATGTGCTTTGCAATAATGCTATGATTGCATAATGAATTCTGATATGCAATTACACGTTAGAAGCACCGTAATTCATTAGAGCTCAGTTAAAAAGAATGTTGACAAGATACTAAAGTTACACTATAGACAAAGCACAAAACATTAAATGAGTGATTCTTTTTAATTATTATTAATGCATTTATAAATAGAGATGCATACAAAATAAAAGAAAAGAAAAAGAAAATAGTAATTTTTTTGTAAAATTTAAATAAAAATAGCCTATAATTTTAAATTAATTTCTAAATAAAAAAATAAAATGTAAAGTCTTGTTTATTATTATTATCAATTTGCTATTTTAAATATAATGCCTCTAAATGATGCCTCCTATAAAATTTTGACTTAACTTACTATGAGAAATATTCACTGGAATAAATAGTGTTGCAACAAGCCCTATCTTATTTAGGCTATATATTTACTATCATATTAAATAATAAATAATATCATATTAAAAAAAAAAAAAAGATACAAATATGTTGTTGGGGCAATAAAAATAAATGATGCACAGACAGAAAGAGATGTTGCCTGTTTAAAGTTAAGAACTTTATCCCAATAGGGACAACCTAATAATTTTGTATAATCAAGCAAAATTTGTAAAGGTTTTACAAAATGTATATGTTTTGCGTATCGCAATAGATTAAAAATCACCGAATGCCATAGCACTGGAATCAGACTCCGCCCACCTCCATAAAACACTTACTGCTGATGATCATGGATTAGTGAAAGCACGCGCGTGAGGAATCAACTTCAGACTCGAGGACTACCGTCAGAAAATGTAAGAAAAAGATTTTCACTCCTTTTTATTACATTATTATTGTCATTGTGCCAAATGAAATGTGTCAATGGCCGGGTAAATTTGAAACAGTTGGTAGCCTATGTTGCACTTGCGCTGATCTACGCTACTTCAAATTAAGTGCGTCCGCTCGAGCGCAACAGTCTACCAAATATAAGCAGCCTGTAGCTATAAAAATCCTTTTCTAGAAGTGTAGTTTAAATAAGCTTAAATGTGAAAGTCGCATTCAGATGAAAATTATAATTTTTGAGCCTTCATTTTCTTTTATAAAAGAGATATATGACTAAAAGTTTGTTAAAATGAAAACGTGATTAGATAACGTGCTGGGACCGGATGCGTGAGGACAGCTATCAGATCAGATCACTATTCACGGTTTAAGCTGTCTACAGAAAGCCGTCAATACAGGTTAAGACAGGGAAGGAAGGATCTCACTGTCACTTGACATGTAATTAGTGATGGGGTCAGGGGTTTCTGCAGCCAAAGCCCCCTCCACACCTTCACCCCAGTGTGCCAAATGTGCGACGGAGTAAGTTTGAATGCACTTCTGTCATTGCAACTGTTTTTTTCTCGTGTATGTTTTACCGGTGTTTGTTTTCATTTTAAGCTCAATGTCTGGAAATGAAGAGCGCACGTTCATTGCCATCAAGCCTGATGGAGTGCAGAGGGGACTTATCGGAGAGATCATCAAGCGTTTCGAACAGAAGGGCTTCAAGTTAGTGGCCATGAAGTTAATTCAGGTATTAACAGTTTTAATCTCTATTGTTTTGATAGGACTTGCCTTTCCTTGTAATAGTAAAACAGCGTTTAGTTGGCAGTTACATCCACAGTTTATTTGTGTATTGTGTGTGGCGAAAGTGACAACAGATTTATTCAACGTATACCTTACGAAAATGAACCATGGTTTTTCTACAAATAAAACCAAAAATCATGGTTACTATAGTTAAACCATGGTAACCCCATGGTTTTGCAACACTAACCATAGTTTAATGAATGTTTAAAAATAGGATAATTGTATTATAACTGCCTTTTAAATTTATTTTCTTAAATTATATTACTTAACTGATTAAAAACTTACTATATTTTTAGTCTCTAATTGTGGAAAGCTCTATTTAGAGCTTGTCTTCTAAGAGTTAAACCAATTACTAACTCTAATTGTAGGTCATTGTGGTCTGCAAAATTGCACCCGTTATATATATGACCATGTGACCATCACATTACAGTAAATATTCCCTTAAAATATTCAGTCACAAAAAAAGTTGAGGTCAAAAGGGTATGTGGGATTAGAGGACCTTTAATTCTCAAAACTTTGTAGGCTTTTTTGCTCATGTATGCTTGTCTTCAATGCAGGCTGATGAGGATCTTCTGAGACAGCACTACTGTGACCTGAAGGATCGGCCTTTCTTCCCAGGGCTTGTCAGTTTTATGTCCTCTGGCCCTGTGGTTGCCATGGTAAAACTATTTATATTGTTTTCCCCAGAGTGCAACTCTAGGGCACTTTGAATTTAATAATATTTCTGGCTTATTGCTAATAAATATTCTTCATTCATTTTATGAAGGTGACTAATGTTATTTCTGTGATATATTTTTAGGTGTGGGAGGGTTTTAATGTTATAAAAACCGGCAGAGTAATGCTCGGCGAGACTAATCCCATTGACTCCAAGCCTGGGACTATCCGAGGTGACTTTTGTGTTCAGGTTGTCCGGTAAGATCTTACACTATTCTAAAATAACTTTTTGATGACTGTGTTTTAAACAGCAGATGGTTTATTTAAAAAAAGCCTGAAAAATGAGTACATTTCTTGTGTAAATGTAATGCAAAATAATTGTGAACTCAGATCAGAAAACAAATCAATTGTTTTGACAAAAAAAAAGTATCTCTATCTTTGTTTTTGACTTTTTATTTGTTAAATTAATAAATGATGGTAGAGAGGACTTATATTGTTAGAAATTTTTTTTTGAATAAATTCTATACTATAATTCTATAATTTCTGAACTTATTCGTTTTGTTTTCTTTGTATATATGGATTACTTTGGTTGTTACCGACATCTGGTGAAAATTTTAAGTCAACAGCACCTTTAGAAATATATTTACTGAGAAAAATGTTGACGTGTTCAATACTTATTTTACCCACTGTATGTGTATGTGTATGTATGTTCTAGATTCATTACATGTAAAACATTTCATAAATTTTTTTGTTTTAATTTTGATGATTAGAGCTTACAGCTAATGAAAGTCAAAAATCCAGTATCTCAAAATATTAGAATATTTAAATTTGAGTTTCATTAAATGACCATCCCTACAGTATAAATTCTAGGTATCTCTTGTTCTTTGAAAGCACAATAATGGGGAACACTGCTGACTTGGCAATGGTCCAGAAGACAATCACTGACACTCTCCACAAAGAGGGTAAGTCACAGAAGGTCATTAATGACAGGGGTGACTGTTTACAGAGTGCTGTATCAAAGCATATTAAATGCAAAGTTGACTGGAAGGAAGAAATTGGGTAGGAAAAGGTGCACAAGCAACAGGGATAACTGCAAGCTTGAGAATACTGTCAAGCAAAGCCAATTCAAATGCTTGGGGGAGTGGACTGAAGCTGGAGTCAGTGCATCAAGAGTCACCACGCTCAGACGTCTTCAGGAAAAGGGCTACCAAGCCACTTCTGAAACAGAAACAACGTCAGAAGCATCTTACCTGGGCTAAGGAGAAAAAAAACTGGACTGTTGCTCAGTGCTCCAAAGTCCTCTTTTCAGATAAAAGTCAATTTTGTATTTCATTTGGAAATCAAGGTCTGGAGTCTGAAGGAAGACTGGAGAGGCACAGAATCCAAGCTGCTTGAAGTCCAGTGTGAAGTTTCCAAAGTCACTTCTGCTGGTGTTGGTCCATTGTGTTTTATCAAGTCCAAAGTCAATGCAGCCGTCTACCAGGAGATTTTGGAGCACTTTATGCTTCCATCTGCTGACAAGCTTTATGAAGATGCTGATTTCCTTTTCCAGCAGGACTTTAGCACCTGCCCACAGTGCCAAAACCACTTCCAAGTGGTTTGCTGACCATGATATTACTGTGCTTGATTGGCCAGCCAACATGCCTGACCTGAACCCCATATGGAATCTATGGGATATTTTCAAGAGAAAGATGAGAAACAGTCGATCCAACAATACAGATGAGCTGAAAGCTCAATAGTGCCTCAGCAGTGCCACAGGCTGATCGCTTCCATGCCACACCTCACTGATGATGGAATTTGTGCTAAAGGAGCCCTGACCCTTGAGTGCATAAATGAACATACTTTAAATACCTTGAACTTTTCTGTTTTGCAAATCCTTTTTTTTTTATATTGATTTTAGGAAATATTCTAATATTTTGAGATACTGGATTTTTGACTTTCATGAGCTGTAATCACTAATCACCAAAATTAAAACAAAACTTTTGAAATATTTTCAAATTTTTTGAGATGCACCTGTATTTATCTGTACTTGTTTTTGCTAATATTAAATTGCTTTTACTTCAGGAACATCATTCACGGCAGTGATTCTGTCGAAAGTGCCAACGCCGAGATCAACCTGTGGTTCAAACCAGAAGAGATCTGTGACTACACCAAATGTCAGGACAGCTGGCTCAACGGCTGAACACTTTCTTCTTTTTCTGCTCTTTTCTCCCTCCCGAGTGCTTCTGATTTAAATCAACCCATTTTCATTTTTATTCCCACTGTTTCTGGTGTTTGTCTTTACAATAAAACCAAAAATCATTTCTATCCCATGAGTTCAAAGGACAGCTTCAATGACCTAGTACTATATAATAAAACAAATGTTAGAGCCACTTTGACATGAGTATTCTGAGAATTGATCTCTTGATGATTTTATTAAACATAATACTTCAAGTAGTTCAAATGAATGAATTAGAGGCCTGTTTATACTTACTGTATGGTACTGGTGGCCCCACTCAGGCAAAGCAACAGACCCTGTCTTTATGCCACACAAAGCACTGCAGTAAGGAATGAACTTGGGAAATAAAGTACACAGTGCTCATTTAAATGATACTGTAGCACCAACAGTGCTGTTGTCCATTAAAATATCATTATGCCACGTAATACAAAACCTATAATTCCAGATTGTTACTTACAAAAAGCAAGCATGCAAGAACAAGATGGTCTGGTCTTCTCGCAGTTTTTACATATACAATTCTTTTGAACAACGTAGTTTACATCAAACAGTTAGAGAAAGGTCTCTTTCAGTCAAGTACTGGTCGTCCTGCCAGTGTACAGTACATGCAGAAATAAATTTGTACAATAAAAGATACATAGTGCATACACTACATAAAGATGGTAAAAGTGCACAAGAAGTGAATGCTCCATTTGAACACTTCTTATCCTGTATATTCTACCAGATGGTGATGTTTTTGTGTTTTAATCACATGGGCCCCATTTTATTAAAATAAAAGTTCCCTTTTGGTCATCCGAGACTAAAAATGAAGTGCTTTGCAACAGTTTCTATTTTTTGCTTCTCAATTTCAGAATTTACAAAGAGGGACTTTCCCTTTTAACCTGACAAACCCAATAAATTATCATTCTGGTACAAAAATATATAATAGATGTAATCCATATAATGTTTCACAACGGTTGTCAAAATATACTATTAATATGCTAAGAGAAGTCATTTTCTTAACATGTTAAGCTCTAGTTGAATTCTTATGCAAAGACTGAAACATACAAGTGTACAGTGAAACTAAAAATATACTGTACAACACTGAATCTGTTGGCATGGACCTTTTTTTTTTAATAGTTATAGTTACAGTACAGTCAAACATACTTGGTCCATAAGGTTTGGGTCATTAATAAATCAAGCATTTTCTTGGTTATGTTTTTGATCAGCTGTATTATTGCTTTTGAACAGAATCTTTCAGTCTACAGGAAACAAAATTGAAGAGTGATGAATCTCAGAGCACTTGAAACCGAGTTCAAGTTGTATCTCACTTTGATTTTACAGCGTATATCCATTTGCTAGAGGCCAACTGTGAGCACAACAGGAAATTAAAGCGTCTCTGTTGAAAGAGCTTTAGTACAGTAGATTTGAACAGTAAGTGCTTACATTCGGCAATCTTCACTGCACATACGTCCTGTCCGAGCGAGACGAAGATGCAGAATGCAACAGTTTGGTAAAAGATATGTTGAAGTTCTCAAGTGGATTTTTTTGTAAATTTGAGGCACGATCCAGCCAACAGACGCACCGCGGTCCATTAAAACTGGCTCATTTAATTCAACTGTAAAACCAATGCTTGTAAGCAGGATCACTGAAGTGCGTAAACAAAGTGTGAGAAGTTAGACACTGCATGTCTAAAACATCCAGAAGCTCCCATGTGAAGGCCCCACACAAAGGTTATACCTGCAGGAATTACAGTAGGTCAATCCAACATGGCTTCCAGCTGGTCAGCAAGATCATCGAACATGTTCCCTATATCATCAAGAATGTTCCCAGCTGACTTCACTGTGTTAATGCCCCTGAGAGAAAGAAGAGAAAGAACAAAGTTAATATGGGAGTATTGTGAGTGTATTTGAGTGACTTAATAAAGGAATGTTTACACTGACAGCAACCTGTAGTCATTTTCAATTTCAATGAGAGTTTGCGATTTTCAGGACCATGAGATACTGTTGGAGATGCATTGTGGGAGTAAAGTTTCCACTTCATCTCAACTTTCAGTGTGATAGATGAACCGGAGATAACATTAACCATGTATATAGTCAAAATAACCATTTTTATTTCAAATAATAATATATTAATATGCACATTTAATTAACATGCATATTTAAAAGTTTGGATTTTTTTTAAAGAAATGTATTTTTATTTAGCAAGGGTACATTAAACTGATAAAAAAGTGACAGAAAAGATATTTCTAATGTTACAAAAGTTGTCTATTTCAAAGAAATCTTGAACCTCCACCTCACCTCAGCTCCAGGCGCAAGTCAAACGAGCGTGGAAGTGGTACAGGTGAGTAAATTCATATATCATGCGATTAAATTAATATATAATTAAATGCTGGGGTCATATAAGGCACAGTAGCATTCTACTGTTTAAAATGTTTCATGTTTCACTTAAAAAAAAAAAAAAAAGTAGCCAGTATATAGTGTTCAACACATTTTATGACCAGTCAGGAGCGTCCGGATTAGATTCACAGCATCTATATATTTAAAACACTATGACAGGGGGGTTTATCTTGGATTAGCATATGCTCCGCTATGAGCTAAATCTGTTCAAAATGCAAAATGTGGTTCAGCACAGACAGATTGACCAGCTACACTGCTGAGAGTGGATTTGTTGTGACAAAATAGGAGGGGAGTCAAATGAAAGTCCAAATTGTAGACACCATCTGTCTCCATCCGTGAGATAAGGACATCAACAATCTGTCTTCATCGCAGCCAAAACTATCAAAGAGTCAAAGGAAAAACACACACTAGTTTTAGGGAGATCACTTATTGCTAGATTTCCCAGCGGGCTTGTTGTGACAAGCGGTCATTCAGTCATTATAGGACCATCTGCAAACCTGTCTCATTGAAATACAGAATATAGAATTTCCTCTACCATGTGAAAAAAGTGAATTCAAGCGGTTTAACACTTTTCTGACTTATTATATGACAAAAAGGAGAGTTACAAACATAAATATAAGTGTTTGGTGTTACCTGTCTGCTGGATCTTCCTGAGCCAACTTCTTCTCCACAACTTTAAGTGCTGCCTCGAGAGACGTGCTGGTTTGCTCAAGTCGTTTGTGGACCAGCACGTTCTGGCCTTCCGTCACAGCCTGTGACTGTCCTGCCAGTACAGACTGACCTTGAGCTGCTTTGTTTAGTGGACAGCGAGCCAGAGGACTACAGGGAGGCGAGACGGCAAAGGCCACGCTCTGTACAACACTGACTGTCACTCCTGAAGAAAATTGACCACAGCCAAAAGGTGGAGATAGAACAAGAATTTAGTAAGAGCATACGTTAATAAATAGAACCATGGGCAAACGTGTGTGAGGATCCCAGGGCTAGTTTTCTAATTCCGTAGCATCAATTAGTGCATTTATCATTAACAAACTAAAACTATTATTCATTGTTTTTGGTCATTGAAATGAAGCTAAAATAAAATACAAATGTTAGATGCTCAAGAAGCTTACATTTGAAAAAATTACAAATGTTGCCTTGCAAATAACTGAAATGTTTAAGTTGAAGTACTAATATTACTAAAATTGAAAGTCTACTAATAATAAAGCTTAATAGAAATATTTATAAAAAACAAAAGCACATAACAGAATTAATAAAATGTAAAAAAAATATTAATAAATACTATAATAAACATAAAAACACTAAAATAACACTGGATCCAATCAATCGTAATGAATAAAACAATGAAGTTCTGCCCTATATTTTTGTTTTTGACTCAGAAATACATATTACAAAAGTAAAATGGGCTTACACACAAAAATGGAAAAATTCTAAATAAAGCATCAAGTAGATTAACCCTTTAAGACTTTTAAATCTGTGTAAACGTGGTTTATATGATTAAAACAGGGAAAATTATTTTTAAATATATTTTTATATCTAAAAATATTTTTTTAATATTTGCCATTTAAATAAAGACAGATTAAGCGGAACATACTTAAACGCCTCTAATGTGTGATCAGACCTCCTATACATTATTCAAATCATATCATGCATATAAAGACCAATTTTCAGATCCATGGGTGCTGATGTGATTTATTGGTAATTTGAGGAAATAAATGCTGATATTTAAAGCTGAGAATGACAAGTATAAAATATAATGTCTAACTTGGACTCAAAACATCTTGTTTTCAGGCATTAACACAGTTCTGCTGTAAATGAGCCTATAAGACCTACACATTCATAACTACACTACTGTTCAAAAGTGCGGGCTCGGTAAGTTTTGTGTAATGTTTTTAAACTCTCTTAATGCTCACCAAGGCTGCATTTATTGATCATAAAAAAAAAAATCATTAATGTGATGGCAAAGCTGAATTTTCAGCATCATTACTGCAGTCTTCAGTGTCACATGATCCTTCAGAAATCATTCTAATATGCTGATTTGGTGATCAAGAAATATTTATTATTATTATTACTATTAATGTTAAAAACAGCTGTGCTGCTTAACGTTTTTGTGTAAAGTATAACGCATTTTTCAGGATTCTTTAATTGATAAAAACTTCAAGAACAATTTATTTTAAATTAAATCTTTTGTAACATTATAATGTCTTTACTGTCACTTTTAAGCAACTGAATGCATCCTTGCTGAATCTGAAGTACTTAATTAAAAAAATAAATAAATAAAATCATACTGACCCCACACTTTTGAATGGTAGTATATGCTTGGAAGTAGTTAAGTATTTGTTCAATATAAATTTAAATAAATTCAATAAATTGTAAAATATTTTTTAAATAAAAATCCTTTTCTAATACAATCTTCAAACCCACATTTAAAAATATACATAGTGCTTTTTCTTATTTTAAATAATAGCCTTAACACATTGCAGTACCTGAGTTTGCTGCAGAAGAATGGCGTGTGGGTTTAGAAGGGGTGGGAGGTTTGTGTGGAGATCCTGGTTTCGGAGAGAAGCCAGATTTATAAGGATTTTTTGTCAATCCACCATTCTGCATGCATTGCGAGACCATCTCGGTCTCAGCGGCCCTCTCATTTCCTATTTGTGCGCTGCTGCCCTGACCTTTCATATGCAGTTCCTTTGGCTTGTGTCTCCTTTTGACTGTGTCTGATTCCTTTAAGTTAAACTCCGGCACCTCTAGGGATGATTTGATCGATTGCACCGGCTTCAGAATTTCAACAGCGACCTCAGACTCTATCTTAGCGGATGCTATTTTGGTTCGTTGTTTGATGGTAACTTTGCCCTCTTCTGCGAAAGGTATGCTCTCCTGTGAGGATGTTGAACCTTGTTGGTTCCTCAGAGGGCTGATGTTTTCACCAGCAGGATTTTCTCCACCATGTCTCCTTTCATACGTTGAAGATTCACTAGTGGTCCTCCTACGGTTTTCCATATTTTTTGGCGAGATGGCTGGGGACATTGCTTTAAAAACAGGGCTGTTACATATCTTATTGGGGCTTCCTGTATTGTTCTCCAGCCTAGCTGCAATGGTTCTGACACTTCCTGCGCTCTCCATTTCAACCCCACCTGTAGTTACCCCACTCGGGGCAGAGCTTAGTCGCTTTGGAGGGGGAGGAGGAGGACCTTTCCTCTTGGCACGTATGGCGAAGGAATGACTGCGGCCCACTTGGCGCTCACTGGAACTGTAAGATGGTTGGCTGCGGCCGGGCTTGCGAGTGAGCGTGGCATAAGACGCCACATTGGCGGTTGTTGTCGTAGGGGCTGAGATGTCATCATCTTCATTCTCTCCATCTGACATAGCATAACGTGAAAGACTCTGAGTGCGCTTTTTGAACCGGGATGGGTCCCCGTTTGGCTGCGGGGCTCTGATTGGACTTGGGCTTCCCATGTTAGCGCTGCAGTTTTGATGCTGCAGGTAGCTGAAGCCCCTCTGATGAGGTGATCCATGATGGGGCTGAGAGGGAGAAACCACCGGTCTAGGTTTGGTGAGGACGGGTGGATATGCGAAACGTGCAATTTTACTAGTGGTTATGGGTGGCGTCCTTACTGGACTGCCAGTTGAGGGGTGTTGTTGTTGTAGCGGCAACACTGGCGCCATTTTTACAGGTGATATTTGGCTTCTATCCTGAGATTCCTTGCTGGGACTGTTGTCCATACTGCCTAGGCTCTCTTGTGAGCGGCTGTTTGGGGTTACCGATGCCATTGGACGTTCTTGCGACCGTCCTGACCCTCCTGACCGTGTACCGATGCTTTCTTGACTAAGACGCATGGATGTTCCACTCATGTTTCCGAAACCATCTTGGCCTCCACCGTGTCCACTGCGAGCCATGGCATTCTGTAGCTCAACGCTCAGCTCGCTGTCCTGGAAGGTGAGCATCTTTGGTGACAGAGGTGACGAGGGGCATTCGGAGCTGTCGTGATGCTCGATGGCCACCAGCTCGAGGGTGGGAGGAGCTCTCCTGCGCTGTAGCAGAGCCTGCCCCTCGGCCTGGTTCTTACGAGCCTTCTGGACGTCACTGAGCTTCTTAACAGCAAGCATCAGCTTCTTCTGATGGCCTGGAGATAAACAATATGTCAGTCTACAGATGTACATTATTTGGGAAAAACAAATACTTTGGAAACAGAAATGTGCTTTTGGAATCTTGTGTACATGGGCATTACTGAACATTTTTGATCAAGGCTTGAATCCACAGTACCACTTAAATGCATTTGTGCAATCTAACTATCTACAATACCATTCAAATGTTTGGTCAGTAAGTTTTTTTTTTTGGAAGAAATGAATGCTTTAATGCAGCAAGGATACATTACATTGCCCAAAAGTGAGAGTAAAGACATTATTAATGTCACAAATATTTTTCCATTCAAACATTTATTACAGTTTCCACAAAAATATCAAGCAGTACAGTTCTTTTGAACATTGATAATAAAAAATTTCTTAAGAAAAGTTCAAAAGAAATTCTTCAATGACAAATCCACACAACAGACAGATTTCTGAAACTTAAGATGAAACTGTTAGCCCAAATCATACTTGCTGCTGAGAATTCAGCTTTGCCATTACAGAAATAAATTACATTTAAAATATATTAAAATAGAAAAGAGGTTTTAAACTGTAACAATATTCCACAATATTACTGTTTTACAGTATTTTTGATCAAATAAATGCAGCTAAACCATTTTTAAAATCACTAAAAGAACAAAAAAAAAAAAATCAACAGTAGTGTATCTACTGTATCCATTCACTTACCCAGCTTAGTGATGCCAATTTCCTGTAGATCCTCCCATGTGATATCCTGCACTATGTTGATGGAGTCATATCCATTCTCTGCCAGCTTTTTCTGGTATTGTGGCAGCCCAATAGCACTGAGCCATTTCCCAATATCAGACTGAAACAAACAAATTTCAACTTCAGCACCTCTGTTGGTTAAGCATATGTGATTTGAGTCTAGCAATTATCTGTTTATTAACTCCTGAAGCTCTCATTAGTGTCATAACCTTGAACTTGTACAGCACATTATGTTTGTGTAAACGTTTAAAACTGTTCATTTATAGCACTGAATTACTGGAATGTAATCCGGCAACCACTCTGGGATATTCATGTTGCCAATCTCCATGGAGATCTTCTTGCGGTGGCCAGGCTTTGTAACGCCAATAGCAGTGAGGTCCTAAAACATAAACAGATTGATACACTTAAAACCTTAATAGACCGTATGTTCAGCTTTGATATCTATTGAATGCAGTAGTGAATACCAATGAGTTGTGCAAACGTAAGGCTGTGTAATTAAATGCTGATACACAAAAAGAGGGCTCACCTCAGGGGTCATTCTGCTGATTGTGGGCACATCATAGCCAGCTGTGAGGAAATTAGATGTGTACTGCTCAAGCTGAAACTCACAGAGCCACTGGTAAATAGCCTCAGCATCCTAATACAAAGAGACGACTGAGCATTACGCACAAAAGCCCAATGGGTCAGTCATGTTAACATCCACAGTTCATTCAGATCCAGTTCTCTATTTTAAAAACAGTTTAACGATTCACTATAAATGAAAATAGACATACTACAGTACTGCAAATAAAATAAAAAGACTTACATGACTGTGCAATGCTATGTGTTTGGCTACTATTGCAAAGGGAATACTAGTTTATTACTTAATAAATAGTGTGTAGTATACAGTATACAAAAAAAACTATGCAACATTAGCTCATGACTTCATGGCATCTAATTAACATGAAAATAAAAACAATTGTTTTCAACTTCACGTGTGTGTGTGTGTGTGTGTGTGTGTGTGTATAAATGGATGGATGGACGCATGGATGGAGAGACAGATATAAAATAATCATCACTACTAGGAGTAATATATGTATAATATATAAATAATTATATATGTTATACATTTTGCAAAACATCCAGTACATAAACTGTATAAACATTAATATAATAGTATTACTATTAATATGAATGAATAAATAATTAGTATAACTGAATAGTAATTTACCACCACTATTATTATTATTACCCTATATTTATTATCCAGTTTTGTGTAAACAGATTGGTATGATTTGCATGGAAATGAAAGGTCAAATCAAGCACACTGCATAAACAATTTGCATGTGGCTGACAGTGTACACGGTATATGCTACACTGTGAAAATAATATATACTGCAACAATAGCATGAGTAGTATGGTAATATGCAGTTCTGCCTTGGTCTTGCCTTGCCATCCAGAAGTTGCTGTGGGTGTATGACATGTTGTTCTCCAGGTCTGGAGCTGCTCAGTGGAATCCTCCGTCCAAGAGCACCTAAAGCACACACACATTTCCAGGGTTCCCACTCTAAGACAAATGTCAAATTCCCTGACTTTTCCCTGACTTTCACTGACTAAAAAGCTGAATTTCCATGACCTATAATGAACAGAAAAACAGGCTGCTGTTGTGCTGAGCACTTTTTTATTTTTTTGCTTTTACCCGTTAAATGCACTTTGATATTTTTACAAAAATGTACATTTTCTAACCGGTACAGCCTGGTGACTGCATTTGACTTAAGTGATTGCCAGTTGACGAGCGGGAAGGGAATAAAATGGCGCTGAAAGAATTGCCCAGGGCTCAACACTAAGGATTTTTTTCAGTGGTTCAAATTATTACTTGCCCTGTTAATATTTTCACTAGCCTTGTCACAAACAAATAAATAAATTAAATAAATTAAATAGTTGCTGTTATCAATTTTGTTTTATCTATGTTACCTTGTATTCTAATAAATAAACTTATGACAAATATTTTAGATACCAATAAAATTTTACAATTCTCGATTTCAATTTTAATACCACAGCAAAAACCACTAGCCTAACAAATATAAAGCTCAAACATTATTAAAGATAAGTGACAGCCAGTAAATAAGAACAAATAAACAAATTGCAAGTAATAGGAAGATTAAATATATAGCACGAAGATAGAAATTAAATTTTGCTTAATGTTTGTAGGTGTTCAGGTACAGAAACTGAATAATTACTTATAAAATAATATTTGGATATTCTTCACTCTGTGTTGCACCTTGATTTTTCATTGCCATTTGAAATTAGTGGCAAGGCAACCACTGCATTTTATTCATGAATCAATCAATCAAAAAAAAGGTGCAATGTTTGATTTATTTTAGACTGCATAATTTCAAAATCTGAAGCAAAAACAGAATGGTGTGACTTTAGCTTTGTGAAATTATGCTATGTGAAACAGAAACAGCAGATGGTCTGAATGAGACGCAATTTCCCTCTCTGACAGCAGGTGGCGCTTATGGAACAGTGATACAGCGTTTCCTTGGTTGCCGCTGTAAACACTACGCGTGTTAACACTAATTTAAATGCATTATACAGAGGCAAGATGAAAATAAAACGCCATGTAAACTTTTCTGAAAACAACCAGTTCCCCACATAAACACATTCATCTAAAATTCAATATTTAGGATTCCTATATTTTGCGCATCATGAATCTTGTTCTGCCTGTTATGGTATTTTCTCCTCTTAGCGTCCGCCCTCAGCATCTCTGGCCTCTGTTAATGGCCGTTTACAGACTAATTATAATAATAACGTAATATTTCCACACAAATGGCATTTGGGGAAATGACTGCAGTGCAGTTTGTGTGCAAGGAACAGGAGATGCTCTAAAATAAAAACAAAAAATGGCGGGTCGAACGGGTGCATGTACTCCACTGTAAAAGTTAAATATAGATTAATCATTGTTATAGCTACAAAGTTACTTGCCAAGATGGGGTATTTTTATACTTTTGTATGTATTTGTCCATTCAGGTGCAAGAAAGACGCTGAGAGAAACTCGATTCAGGGCTCGCGCGTATCAGACACTAGGGGTGTGCAGCGGAGCCATTATTTGTATCTGTATTTGTATCTGTGACAATCTCAAAATTATTTGTATCTGTATTCGGATGGATCCGGAAGTGGGTGTGGCTTAAACCGGATGTTTGTCAAATTACATGAAAATACCATTTTAAATGCAAATCTGTTCGGTTCGTAGTTTTCATTTAACAAATGTCTTGTGTAACTAAAGAAAGTATTCTGTTTTATTAAAATTATAACTTTGTAAATATCTTCTATTTAAAACTTAACTTAAAACTTAAACTTAAAACATAACTTTATTCTTCTTATTTTCCAGTGAAACTTTGTGTACAGATTTGACAAGAGACAAGCATCCACAATCTTAAATAAGAGCACTAGTAGAAAAAAAAGCTGAAAAAAAAAATAGAAATGGAAAGAAAGTGTTCAGTAGCCTAGAATGACAATAAAGCTTGCTTGAACTTTAAGTAACTTATATCATGTGTTGCGGGAGTCTGTGATCATTTATGAGTTTTTTATAAACAGAGCGCAACAAATCATTTGGACCCTCCAAAAGCCTTGATCAAACATCGCTTTTCTTCCTCTTGTATAATTAAATGTAATGCCGTTCATGAAAAGGGCTAATGTAATGCGTTTTTACAGTTGGATTTAAAAAAGGTTTGAAGTTTGGACCGTTTTTAGGATATTTTTGTCGAGTTGATATAACTCCAGACAAAGCTTTGATTTCTGAGAGACGCGCATAGACCCCAACGCAGCTATTGATTTGCGCTCATTTCATTCACATAGGCTAGTTTACACTCGTTCACTTTACACATCCAGGCCCATAGCTATGAGGTCCAGACCTCCGTAAATGTTTCATGTTCAAAAGTAAAATTTGAAAACATATGAAAAATTATTTAAAATCATGTCGCTGAATAAATTCATGTGGCTGACTCGCAGCAGCTGCGAAACGCAGGAGTGAAGGAGCTTGGCGCAAGTGCAGCCTCCACTCCGCTCCGCCATGTTGCCAGATCTAGTTATTATAAGCGTCGCTGGACTTGTTTTAATACTTGATGTAACAGCGTTTATAAAGTAATTAGGGCATTAATAAAGTGGGACGATGAAGGTTAAGGTTAAAGATTCTGTATCCTATTTGAAAAATACAAGATTTAAACTTATTTTGGTACATTTTTCAGGGAATTGGTTGTGTTTGTTTTTTTTGTAGCAATATCTGGCAACACTGCTTCGCCGGCACTGACAGGCAGCAATCAAAAAAGGAGCGCGCAGATAGTTTATTGCTGAGGAGACCACATTCGTTAGGCATTCACCATGATATTATCTGTACGAAAAAGCAGTACTAGCCATTATTATTGCACAAATCTTAACAACCTCACTAATGTAGTGCTGTTCCAGCAAACATGTGATTGTGTCCGCCGAATATTTTTTTCTGTTATTCGGATAAATTCGTAATTCGTTTTGAAGCCATTATCCGTGCCTTTCCGAATAAGGTATTCGGCTTCGGGCACATCCCTATCAGAGACGCAGCTGTCTGTGTGCAGCTGGAGTTGACAAACAAAAATCCCTGATATTCCATGACTTGGACAAAAAAAATTAAAATTCCCTGACTTTCAATGTCTGGAATAGACCTTTTAAAATTCCATGATATTCCAGAAATTTCATGACCCGTGAGAACCCTGCATTTCTGTTGGTCAAGGATTCTGCTATTGCCTTAGGCTGTGGACTGTTGAATCAGTGCAGTCTTTCATACATGTTATTGTACCTGCATGTTTATACTTTAGTGTGCTGATGGAGTACATGTTTCAGAAGAAAAAAATGTTCTCCTGTTACCTGAGGCACTGTTTTTTCATCTTCATTAATAATAGATCATACCAGAACATCGCAATCACTGACACTGACACAGAAGAGGATTTAAGACCTAAGGCTGTTTTGATGAGTGATTGTGTAAGTATGTGTTCATTTGAGAGACATGCATGTATATTTCTTCTCAGATAACAAACAGTACTCCAAGGATGAGCTTGGCAAGAAACAAAAACGTACAGTTATTAAATAATAAAAATCCATATAATGATAATCCATTAACTCGTAACCAGGCATTAAGATTTTTTAAATGTCTGCAGTGGCAATAACACACATGTAAATATGCCCCCATTTAACTCACCTCCAGAAAATAAGCTGATTTTAGGAGAGTTTGTTGATCTCATGCTTATTTTTAGATCCTCTTCGAGTCAAAGACACTACAAAAACACTCTCTTGTGTCCGTGCCACTGATAATCTTCTCTCCTTCTCAAATTCTCTTCTATTCCTTGGTATTTCTGACTTACATACAACTTTGCCTCCGTCATTGCGTCCTTCCCTTCTAGTGAAATTTGACACTGCACAGTATCTGTCTTTAAGTAAAAATGAGCAGGTATTTTAAGCTGCCTTGCTCATGTTTTATAGCGGTATGGGAAGGAACCTTTTTCTCCATTTAAACTGTAGTAGATTTATGAAATACTTGCCGATTTTTTTTTAAGATTAATAAAACTAATGAATACACAGGTCTGAGGTGATATTTGTATTAAATGAATCTCTGAATGTCCTGTTCATGGAAAAGACACGAGTGGACATGCTCAAGGATATTAAAAATTATATGATTTATCTGAAGGTCAGGGCATGAGTCTTTTTAAATTGAGAGCATTAAACTTTCAATGACTGCTTTTAAACTCTAATATACAGAGGCTTGTAAATGTATTTGGATACTTAAGGCACATTTTAGTACTGCATTAGATGTTTCATATATGATATTAAGCCAAGTATCATCTACTGATGTCAGAGCAATCAATAAACAATAAACAATAAATGTACTTAATTTTAAGACATTCAGAAATTAAAAGAAATGAAATTCATATATAACAGCAGAGGTTCTGACCTGAATGATGGTCCGTCTGTTTTGCAAGGTCAGGGGCCTGACTGCACTGTTCCACCAGTTCTCCAGCAGAGGGAAGCAGCTGCATGTGAGAAAACCACAGCACTGTCACATTTAACTCAACAGCTGTCTGGCAGAAATAGCTCAGAGACACGATTACTGGGTGTGAAAGGCTTCACACAGAGAGTCTAATTACTACATATGAATATTAATTATAATTATCAGCAAGAACATAATATCTCTTTAATTTCACATGTAAGAGTCTCTGTCACAGACGTTTACAGACTCCATCATTGAGAATATTGGGGGTAACTCACAGCATGAGATCAACATTAGGTTCTCAATGGTAGTTTAAGTAAATGCTGCAGTATGAGTAACCGTACGCTCAGCTGCATATAAAATGCAGAGTCTATTGTGTTATGTAATTAGGCAATACCAATGTGATGGCTATATGAGCTCTAATTACTGTTCCTGCTAAGCAAAACCCTTTTCTATTTACCGGACCCTTTGGCAAAATTTGGGGCTCAGAAAGTTTCTTTCCCCTTTCTTTTTTTTTTCTTTAAAAAGTGAATACTTTTATTCAGCAAGGATGCATTAAATTGATCAAAAGCGACAGTAAAGTTATTTATAAATTTCAAAAATAATGCACTTTTGAAGTTTCTATTCATCAAATAATCCTGAAAAAATATATATATTGTGGTCTCTAAAGAAATGTTAAGTAGCACAACTGTTTTTAACCTTTTTTTGTTTTTTTTAGCACCAAATCAACATAATAGCATGATTTGTGAAGGATCATGTGACACTGAAGACTGGAAAATGCTGCTGAAAATTAGGTTTTGCCATCACAGTAATAAATTAATATTATAAAATATATTTAAATAGAAGACAGTTGTAATATTACTGTTTTTACTGTATTTTGAACAAATAAATGCACCCTTGGTGAGCATTGGTGACTACTTTTATAGTGCAAACAGAAATATCTAAAATACTAATGACCTAATTTATCAAAAATTTTTGTTTAATTATTTGTTTATTCTATATATATCATATATTACAAATATTTAGGCTAATAATACCAAGATAATAGTCATTTAACATTGGTAAGTTCTCTAGAGCATATTTCTGACTTGCTTTTACAAGTAAACTTAAGAAAAATTCAAAATAACTTTTGTCAAGATGACAAGAAAAATAAGATTTGGAGAAAACAAGGCAAAAATAATCATGCATGACTTCTGTGAACGTCTATATATAACAGTAATTATTCTTTCCCTTTGGTGCCTCTATGAACCAAGAAATCTCTGTACTGTTCTCGGATGGGGTCGCTATCTTGTGAATTAATCAGTTCTGCATATTTCTCCGCACAGTTTTCTCACAGCTTCAGATCCCTAATGAAAATCAATGGACATGCAGACGGAATCATAAAATCTCCAGTTTTTTTTTTTTCTGGTTCAGCTTAACATTGGACGTGTGAAAGCCCACCTTGGTGTTGTCCTGGACAGCAGAAGGTGACTGATTGGGTCCATTGTGTGGAAAGTTTCCCTCAGTGCTCTGTCCACTGCCAGCACTGCGACTGCTGCCCATGCTGCCTGCGCTGCCCACACTGTTCCTGTCACCTGCTGAAAGAAAGAGGAATAAACAAAGAAAACAAACAGTTGTTGAAATACTGCCTATTAAAAACAACTGCTTTACTACACACTGGGCAACAATGGGGTAAAGATTTTAGGAGCTACGATCTCTGAACTCCAGCAAGGTCTCTGTAGACAAGGGGAACGTGAAGGAGCACAAGGGAACATTGAGGAGGGCTAGTGCGAATTAAGCAATGTGAATGGCAAGCTGATGGTAGGCTGACAAACTTAGGACAAATATAGCCTAAGGGAACAGGAACCCTGTGAAACAGCTGGAAAAAACCTCAACTTGAGACAAAAGTCACTGGTGTGCGGGCTTTGGGACAGCCGTGGGGATGAGAAAACAGGGGCCTAGGGAAACGGACAACTCTTACCATTAAGAGAGGTCCTGAGGACCCAAATATCCTCTGGCTCTTTGGGACTAGCTGGCTTACACAGGGCACTGGGACTGTCGGGAATCGCACCTACCAAACACAAACACTTTAAAGGGCCATGGGGGGAACTTTGGGAGTCCAGATATACTTCAAGCGAAATTGAAGCAAGAACTGGTGTGATGTCATTTCGTACAAAATCAGAACAAAACGAAGTTCTTTTGGAGCTCGACACAACTTGCCTAACTGAACTTTCCAGAAAAGTTTGCTCCAGCTGGTACACCTTCAAACTACCATTGGTCCATGACGAATACTTACTGTAATAGGTTCATTTCCTCTGTTTAGTCTGTTAAGGTCAGACATGTGTAAAAGCCTAAATATACTGGAGAGCTGCTTAATAGTAAAAAGTGAAATTGTAAATCTAATTGAAAACGACAGTGCCACTCTCTTTTATGTTTAAAGGATTAGTTCACTTCCAAAATAAAAATTCCATGATAATTTACTCACCCCCATGTCAACCAAGACATTCATGTCTTTCTTTCTTCAGTTGCAAAGAAATTAAGGTTTTTGAGGAAAAGGTGGATTTCTCCATATGGTGGGTTGAAAGTCCAAATTGCAGTTTCAATGCAGCTTCAAAGCGCTCTACAAGATCCCAACCGAGGAAAAAGGGTCTCAATCTAGTGAAACAATCTTAAAAAAAAAAAAAAGGTATATACGTTTTAACCACAATGCTCATTTTGCAGTAGCTCTGCGATGCGTGTCCGTGACTTCAGGCATTACGTAATCACGTTGGAAAGGTCACGCGTGGTTAGTTCTTCAAAAACGTAGGGTAGGGCGAAAAACTGTCATTTGCTTCTCCAACTTCAAAATCATTCACCACTGTTGTTTTGTTTTTGGAAACAGAGTTTGACTATCTTTGCACATTTGCTTTGTAAACACTGGGTCGGTGCATTTGCCAACCTCACACGTGACCATTCCAATGTGATTATATAATGCGTGAGGTTGGGCTAGTGCAAGACAAGCATTTGAGGTTAAAAATTATATAACTTTTTATTTTTTTTAGAAAATGACCAATGTTTCACTAGATAAGACACTTATTCCTCAGCTGGGATTGTGTAGAGCCCTTTGAAGCTGCACTGAAACTGCAGTTTGGACCTTCAACCCGTTGGCCGCCATTGAAGTCCTCTATATGGAGAAGAATCCTGTAATGTTTTCCTCAAAAACCTTAATTTCTTTTCGACTGAAGAAAGAAAGACACGAACATCTTGGATGACATGGGGTGAGTAAATTATCAAGAAATTTTACATCTGGAATTGAACTAACCCTTTAATACTGTAAAGCTGCTTGCTTTAAACCAATTTATTGTATAAAGTGCTATATATACATAAACAGGACTTGACTGGAGTGCTGAATTACAGAGCTGGTGCTTTCTTAACTTCTGTTTTCTCACCCCTCTCATTTTTGCTTTGTGTTTGTTTACTTATAGAGAGGAAAGCAAAATTTACATATTCATCTAAATTGCGCTCTCAGCAGCATAGGTAAACCGTAGTAAACTGCGGTTAAGGCATTTCAAACTTTATTTCCCAAAGCGAAAAACAGAAAAAGTACTTCATCGTGAGTATATCACGGCCTTTACGGCCAATGCAGATCAAAATCAACTTTTCACCAAGAATTACATGACTGGACTTGGGAAAACTTGGGAAAAGTCTAAATGTGGCTACGATGGATTAAAGTACAGTTTATGTTGCTCACGTGGTGAGGGATAGAGGAGTTTTTTTTGCTTCCACAGATGCTTGGATGGGCTCTTGGGGTGAGATTGTAAGTTTGTAAATTGAGATTGTAAATTCATCCCTACGAGTCTAATCTCACGCTACCTGGGTGCTGATCCAGCCCATTGTGGTGAGTCAGTACAGGACGGGTGGATGAGTATAAGGTGTAGGAGTCGTCAGTGTGAGAGGTGTGATGAGGACTGTGTGAGGACAGGGCTCTGGACAGAATGTGATGTCTCTGGATGGGCAGTGAGGCTTGCCGGGAAAGAACGCCCCCTATGGACACAACATGGAAACACAAATGAGGTACCAAGGACACAAATGAAACATCATTCTTGAGAAAGATGTTTCCATAAGGGACATGCTCTAAATAATTTAAACTAATGGAAGTTTATGAAAGTTTGGGATTAGTACATTTTTTTTTTTATTGTATGTAGCAAGGAAGCATTAAATTGATCAAAAAGGACATTAAAAGCCATTTATAATGTTACAAAAGAGTTCTATTTCAAATAAATGCGGTTCTTTGGAGCTTTCTATTCATTGGAGAGTCTAGAAAAATATGTATAACGATTTCCAAAAAAAAAAAAAAAAATAAGCAGCACAACTATTTTCAGCACTGATATTAATTAGAAATGTTTCTTGAGCACCAAATTAAAATATCAATGTTTGTAGGACCTCGTGACAACGAAGACTAGAGTAATGGTGCCGACAATTCAGCTTTGCCATCACAGGAATAAATTACATTATACAATATATTAAAACAAAACAGTTTTTTAAATATTTGACACTATTACTGTTTTACTGTATTTTTGATCAAATAAATGTAGCCTGGATGAGGCTACATTTAAAATAAAAAACAGCTTTTGAACAGCAGTGTAAATATTAATTTATTTTATTATTCATTATATGAATAATAAAATAAAATGGTGAAACAAGAACATGACATCTCAAAAGGGATCGTTCACCCAGAAATCAAACAAAATCTATCATTTACTCATCCTCATATTGTTCCGTGTTATTTTATTTCAACTGCTTTTTTCTATACAATGAATGCAAGTGGGGTCCAAAACAACAATGGACATCCTTTGACTTTTATTATATAAAAAAAATAAACAGAGACATTTTTCAAAACATTTTCACTTGTGTTCTACAAAGAAAGTAGGTCACACATTTAAAATGACACTAGGGAGAGTAAATGATGACAACATTTACACTTTTTTCTCTTTAACATGAAAGACAAATCCCTTTTTTTTCTTTCCATACATAAACTTCAAAAACTAAGATGAACCTGGGGAGGCTTAACATCCTGATAAGATAACGCAGATGGGAGAAACACCCCAGCACAATGAGTTAAGTGGTTGGGTCTTAATCTGGCTGTTTTGCCTCCATCATGTCTCTTCAGCAGTACTGAGGCAGAAGCTTAGAGCGGAGGCTAATTTCGTGTGAGCAGCAGGATGTTGACGCTGTGACACGACAGAGTGCTGAGTCTGCCGCTGCGCTCACTCTCACACAGAAAAAAAAAATACCAGGCTCATTTCAGGGAAAGATTTTCTGCTCAGGACCTAGCAATCTAAGGCCGGCTCCCCCTTTCATGGAGGCACAGGGCTCTAAAGCTGATCCGCCTGCCCCCAATATGTTCCTGTTAATCCCATTAGTGTGTGTCTGTGTGTGCCTTTATCAATGGACTACATGTCCACATGTCTACAAGAACTTATGAGAACTGCACTACTTTAGTATGCATTATTTTGATATGCATACTGTGGGATACAAATGTCAGAGAGTGCATTTAAAATCTGGGATTCAAATTCTATTTTAAGCCTAAAAATATAGTTTTAGGATTTTGAAAGATTTAGAATAAATGTTATTAAAAAATATTGTTCCACTACTTCTAAGTCAAAAACTTGTGCTGCTGTCTTTAAAGCAAAAAGGTGATATTTTTCAATCTTTATCTGCGCTCAAATTTTTATGCTGATAATGTAATTTAGAATGAAAAAATAGAAACTAATTTTGAAAATGGACTATGTATTGGTAGTAAATGCTTGTGTAAGTTGAAAAATAAAACAGAATTATTAAATATACCTGATCTGCGACTAATGACCTCCACGATGGAGGGAGGGAAGAATCCCACACGGTCAGTGCCTCTCTGACTGTCATGGATGTGTCCTTTCCAACGTCCATCCATATGCTGCTCTAAGACCTGGAACAGACCAATAAGATCACAGGATATTCAGCTCTTTGAATGCTTGCACATTTTATAATATTCATAACAGTCTTCTCTATCTATTCAATAGCTACTGAGACTTTTTTTTATTACCGCGTGGAATCATTTCAATAATCTATGATTTAATTATAGCCCTCTGTGTACCCTACACTATTCAAAGCTGAATGACCTTTGTGTCATCTGGTTTTAAATAACAATCTTCTAACCTTTTTTTCTAACCTCATGGCCCAGTCTGTGATTGTTTCCTCATTTGGCTGCACAATGCGGTAAATTAAGTCAGTTGACATTCCACACATGGCAGACAGGACCTGTGTAGCAATGAAAGTCAATCCATTTGACTGACGTGAAATTATGTTTCAAGCGGGCCTGGAAAAAGACACTAAGAATAAATTTGCAATTTATGTGTAGCGGCTGTCCGAGTTGTTTTAAGAGTCTATTCACTAAAGGAAACATGCAAATTAGGTAATGGTGGAAACACGCACCTCACGTGATTGCGTGCCCAATGTGAAACAGAGTAAATAGACATGAAATACTGATTTGGGTTGAAATGTAGCATCATTCACAGTTTAGCATTATTATATAACATTTGAGTGTTATTTTATTATCTTTTATATACTATTATAGTGTTATAGTTTGGATTAGCTTTTAATTCTTATATAGTTTTTATTTTTGTTTTTTTCCCTTGTAATTTTATTAGGTGTTTTGTAATTTTCTAATACATACATATATACACAGGTCCTTCTCAAAAAATTAGCATATTGTGATAAAGTTCATTATTTTCTGTAATGTACTGATAAACATTAGACTTTCATATATTTTAGATTCATTACACACAACTGAAGTAGTTCAAGCCTTTTATTGTTTTAATATTGATGATTTTGGCATACAGCTCATGAAAACCCAAAATTCCTATCTCAAAAAATTAGCATATTTCATCCGACCAATAAAAGAAAAGTGTTTTTAATACAAAAAAGTCAACCTTCAAATAATTATGTTCAGTTATGCACTCAATACTTGGTCGGGAATCCTTTTGCAGAAATGACTGCTTCAATGCGGCGTGGCATGGAGGCAATCAGCCTGTGGCACTGCTGAGGTGTTATGGAGGCCCAGGATGCTTCGATAGCGGCCTTAAGCTCATCCAGAGTGTTGGGTCTTGCGTCTCTCAACTTTCTCTTCACAATATCCCACAGATTCTCTATGGGGTTCAGGTCAGGAGAGTTGGCAGGCCAATTGAGCACAGTAATACCATGGTCAGTAAACCATTTACCAGTGGTTTTGGCACTGTGAGCAGGTGCCAGGTCGTGCTGAAAAATGAAATCTTCATCTCCATAAAGCTTTTCAGCAGATGGAAGCATGAAGTGCTCCAAAATCTCCTGATAGCTAGCTGCATTGACCCTGCCCTTGATAAAACACAGTGGACCAACACCAGCAGCTGACATGGCACCCCAGACCATCACTGACTGTGGGTACTTGACACTGGACTTCAGGCATTTTGGCATTTCCCTCTCCCCAGTCTTCCTCCAGACTCTGGCACCTTGATTTCCGAATGACATGCAAAATTTGCTTTCATCCGAAAAAGTACTTTGGACCACTGAGCAACAGTCCAGTGCTGCTTCTCTGTAGCCCAGGTCAGGCGCTTCTGCCGCCGTTTCTGGTTCAAAAGTGGCTTGACCTGGGGAATGCGGCACCTGTAGCCCATTTCCTGCACACGCCTGTACGGTGGCTCTGGATGTTTCTACTCCAGACTCAGTCCACTGCTTCCGCAGGTCCCCAAGGTCTGGAATCGGTCCTTCTCCACAATCTTCCTCAGGGTCCCACCTCTTCTCGTTGTGCAGCGTTTTCTGCCACACTTTTTCCTTCCCACAGACTTCCCACTGAGGTGCCTTGATACAGCACTCTGGGAACAGCCTATTCGTTCAGAAATTTCTTTCTGTGTCTTACCCTCTTGCTTGAGGGTGTCAATGATGGCCTTCTGGACAGCAGTCAGGTCAGCAGTCTTACCCATGATTGCGGTTTTGAGTAATGAACCAGGCTGGGAGTTTTTAAAAGCCTCAGGAATCTTTTGCAGGTGTTTAGAGTTAATTAGTTGATTCAGATGATTAGGTTAATAGCTCGTTTAGAGAACCTTTTCATGATATGCTAATTTTTTGAGATAGGAATTTTGGGTTTTCATGAGCTGTATGCCAAAATCATCAATATTAAAACAATAAAAGGCTTGAACTACTTCAGTTGTGTGTAATGAATCTAAAATATATGAAAGTCTAATGTTTATCAGTACATTACAGAAAATAATGAACTTTATCACAATATGCTAATTTTTTGAGAAGGACCTGTATAAAGTTTTCCGTTTTAGTACTTACACTTTATTTCACTTAGTTGGCAAGGCAACATTTAAAGTTTTTTAGTTTAAGGATATTGTCTAATATTTATATTTTATTTTAGATTTACTTAAATTAACAAAAATGATTTTTAAAAGTTTCAGAGAGTCAAAATTTGATGAATAGCTACTGTCATGAACAAAAAAAAAAAAAAGTACATAAATATTTCTCTTTTAAATCCATTTTACCACTTATTTTTTTGCGCAGGCAGGCAGAGTTATGTGAACTGAAGGTGCAATTTATTATAATTTAATAATAAAAATTTACATAGAAAGAGGATATATTTGCGAGGAAAGTGCTATTTCAGCATTTTAAGTACCTGGTTAAACTGTACTGCTGATATTAGAGAATTTTTTTGCATTATTAGAATTAAAGTTTTTTTGCAAAAAAAAAAAAAAATTATATATATATATATATATATATATATATGAATTAGAGCTTCATTTTCAAAAGTGCTCTTTAAGGTCAACATCTGTATTTATTTTAACACCATGTCAGCACCAAGGCCATCTTCAGTGCAATTTAGTAAAATAGGCATTATAAAATAACAGTTATGGAGATTGAAAAGGAAGGCAAGTTGTTGTTCATCACCTTTCCTCACTGTATTATTCATTGAGATAATGAGATGTTAATTTACCCCCAATTCAACCCCCTAATTCCCTAATATAGCTGTAAAGAAACTGTGAATTTTAAAGCTGGGGTTAAGTCTGAGTGGAAGTATTCTTTCATTGCTAGCTTTTAAAAACCCTGAAGTCTCTGTTATGTATCACTGCCACAAAAACACAGCATTCTTTCATGCTAGCAGAAATGGCCGCCTAAAGCTATCTAGACAGACAAGGTGTGAACAATGACATAGCATACACTGAGCCTCAGGCTGCACTCTACAGTACACACACCGAACACAAGTCTTTTATTGGGGGTGAAGCACGCTGTTATGAAGGCAAACTAGGCTGAACACACGCTACTATAGCACAAACAACAAACTACAGTTGACTCATTTGAGACATCAAAGGCTGATTGGTGGGAACTTGTTGCAGCATGCTAAAGTATTCTCTGTAGGGAACACCAAATTACGGTCCTCACTTGTTCATGTTACTGTTATGTCTTATGTGCAGGACATAATTATATCAGTTAGAAACATGATATGCAACGCTGTGTGTAGTCTTCCATATTTAAAGCATTCTGAAAACCGCTTTCAGCTCTACTATTTTTCCACAAGCCAAAACATCTTTGTTGTTTTGATGTTTTTGTGATTCATCAGAGTACGGTTTAGCAATTTGGTAAGAATGCAGATCAAGGCAACGCTCAAGCACATTGCCAATTATATAGGCCTATTACATAATGCACATTATACAGTATTAAATTAGGACACCTCTTGTGAGAAATAAGGCTTGAAAAGCCTACCATGATTATATCTCCTGCCCGGATGTTGAGTGCAGTTGGGTCATGGAGATTCCAGTAGTCCTTCAAAGCTCTCACCTGCAATGCTCCGCTAGCGTCTGATGTCACAACCCAGGGAAATGAATGCATGAAAGAATGGGAATGAGAGAGAAAGAAAAACAGTTTGCCTTGAAAATACTCAAGTCATGCACTATGGGTTTAAGTAATCTCTGAGGTCTTCATATTGACTAAGGTCCACAAAATTGCTACCGGAAAACCTACGAATTCAATACTCAGGTGGGATTTGTTGCAATAAAGAAGTGTAATAAGCAGAATTTAAAGAGGAGTAATGAAGTGTTTAAATACTCTGAAGCACTTAGCACATCTTCTGAAAATTTAATGAGAAGCTGAGCTCAGAACAGAGATGCTAAACACCCCTCATCTTCAAACACAGCTCCTTCAGCCGTTTTAGTGCTCAAATCAAAGCGCACACTTCAAAGACAACAAGCAGCTGGATTACAGGAGGGATAGTAGAAGGGCACAGCTACTTAACACATTCAGACATATGCCTAGACCCAGACACGCAAACACATAAACAAAACTTTTAGCTAAATCTCCGGGCATGGCTGCCATTGCTGTTGCCCTAGGATAGTAATGTTATGCAACACTATAGCTTTATAAAAAAAAGCTATCAAAGCAGGTTCCAAGAAACGAACACACAACACTAAATACTCTCTAGACAACTATTGTCTACTTTCAGTCAAAGCCAACAATGAACAAAGGCTCATGGCATGATATTAAATAATATATTGTACATCAACAGAAAAAAGAAAGAAAGAAAGAAAGAAAGAAAGAAAGAACAATGAGAGAAGGAAGAAAAGAGAAAAGGAAATGCAAGGAGGAGGTAAATGAAGAGGGTAACAAAATTTATGGATAGGAAAAGGAAAAGAATGGAAAAAGTAAGTAAAGAAAGACAAAGTAAGTAAAGGGAAGAGGAAAAATGGTAAAGGAAAGGAAAGGAAAGGAAAAGAAAATAAAAGGATGAAGAGAAAGAAAAAAAGAGGTCAGAAGGGATAAAGGTAAGAAAGGAAATGCCAGGAGGAGGAAAAGGTAGATGGTAAAAAATGTACGGAAATGAAAAGGAAAGGAAAGGAATGGGAAAAGTAACTACAGACAAAGTAAGGTATGGGAAAGGGAAAAAAAGGAAAGGTAAAAGGAAAAAATGGTTAGGGAAGGGAAGGAAAGGAAAGGAAAGGAAAGGAAAGGAAAGGAAAGGAAAGGAAAGGAAAGGAAAGGAAAGGAAAGGAAAGGAAGGGAAAGGAAGAGGAAGAGGGAAAACAAAAAAAAATCTAAGGAAAGGTAAAAGGAAAAATGAAAAGGAGGAATGCAAAACATAAAAAGGGAAAAGAACAATAAGAGTAAAGGGAAAACAACAGGAGTTTTGGATTTCTGACTCACCTCTAAGGAGTTGTTTGATTTCTTTGCTGGCATGTGAAGTGGTGAACTGGTTCACAATGTCCAGGGCTGTTTGATTGTAGGTGTTGCGGATGTTCACATCAATCCCAGCCTAAGTGTCAGATGGTGAAGGGTTGGATTGATATGTGAGGGTTAGTTCAGGTGAGAAAAAAAAACTCTGTATACTGACAGAAATACAAAGAAATAATATATCACTGTTCTCTGATATGACAGACTCAAGCACTACACTGAGGGAAAGCCCCCAAAACTGGTTCTACAATTCACAGTATTTTTCCTTGCTAATAAATCTGACATAAGAAATAAATCAAATTAATCAACACTCTTCCCACTATTTTGTATCCATCTACTTACATCAAGCAATAATTTTACTATTTCCGTTTTCCCATAGAGGGCAGCCTCGTGTAGAGCCGTTCCGGATTTAGTGGTCCTGTTGATGTCAATCCCAGCTTTTAGCAGCAGTCTAAAAATGAGTGATAGACCACAGTGACACATGAGCCATGCTGTCCACAAGACACCAATGAAATCACTCAATGGTACAGTCAGCTACCACAACATTCAACCTGACAAGCTGATCAGGTCTTTTTGTCCCTTATTAAATGGCTACTTACCAAATTAATTAATATTAATTTCAGATACTGATATCAGATATAGATATATTTTTTAGATATTGATTTCAGTCGAAATTATATGCGAGAAGAAACAGGCTGTAAAAAGATACAGAAACATGAAACTAGCACAGCTATGTAGGAATTTTTTGTGTGATGCCTCCAGCAATACAACTACAAAAACAAAATCAGCATGAGAAGTTGCATAGTGAGTGGGTAGCACTGAAACAACATGATGATAGTAAGTTCAAGACCACCGGCAAGGGGTCAAAAGTCATGGCAATTTAAAGCCTTTGAGTAAAAAAAAAAAAAAAAACAGCCTCTGCATCAGTCAGTTTTACATTGCGAGTGTCTCTTCAGGATTCAGTATCTAAAGCAGCAGTGCAGGCTCCATTTTCCATTTAGCTGTAATTGATTAATTCAGCCAATTGAACGGATTAAAAGCCACCCTTCCCTCGTTAAATAAGGTCATCCAAAGTGTTCAACCAAAAATTAAACTTCTGTCATCATTTACTGACATTCATGCTGATTTTTGATTAACATCTAGCCTGCTCGCTTCCACATAATTAAAGTGAATAGGGACTGGGGTTACACAATAGAAACACCATAAAAGTAACATTAAAAAGTAGTTCATACAACTTGTACCCTACATTCCAAATTCTTCTATAGTTACATGAAAGCTTTGTATGAGGAAAGGAACAAAAGTTACGTTTTCTAAGTTTTTTTTCTAAGAAAACCTTTCCTGCTGCAACTCTTAAATCAAATATGGTGTCAGTGACATCACAAGACATGTGAGAGCCTATGATGCCTGCTACTGATCATTTTTGTAATCCATTTCAGAACTTTTCTGTAAATAACCTTGTATTAAATGGATAAGAGTGACCAATATATTATTTAAAACTTCTCCATTTGTGTCCCACTTAGGGGTGCTCCGATCAGGATTTTTGAGGCTGATCACAGAAACCAGTATCTGCCGATACGATCACCGATAACGATCTTTTTAAAGCCTTTTTATCATGTAGAATTATTTATAGTGATGATCCAATCAAGATTTTTAGACATTTATTCAGAGCCTGAATTTCATTTTTGAAAATGAATTCCCCTCTTAGGTGACTCTTGTGAGAGGAGATTTTGTAATTTGAGGGGTGGAGGGGGGCATTTTTTAGACATTTTTCAAAAATATATATTTCTCTCACCTAAATGTTTAATTATACACTGCATTTTTGTTGCACAATAGCTTACACACAGCTCAAGCCTGATTTCATGAGCTGTATGAGAGGTGGCCTTTTACACCAGGTTCACACATACTCCGTCAGCAGTGCGTATGCAGTCTATGTGCGCTACGTAAGCGGTGCAGAAGCAGCATGGACTGTGCTTTCACACAGGAGTCTACTACTGATCCGTGGCTGTTTACCACAAACACATTTATCCATTATTTTGATTTCAAATCCAAACATTGTTACTGAAAATGCTTTTTCAGCATTATGATTCTTTTTTTACACAGTACAGTAATACAATCTTTCATAGACGTGTTTAAACGCAATAAATATAAGAAACACATTATTGAATGCTTATACTTTTGCATTTACTTTAGATTTATATATTAAGTTGCTCAAACAAGTGGCAAAACATTTGAACTATGTTTCTGACATTATCACAAACATTCTAAATTAAAACTTACCATTGACAGAAACAGTCAGCTCTACTGCCTTTTCTTTTGCATTTAAATCTTTATTACAAGCAATCCTGCGATTCATAAAGAACTTTGTTTTCCTACCTCCACGAGTGCCATCTATTATTGCTTTGTTTATCTAAAAGTGCTCTTTTCCTTTAAAACTAGCCTAAAAGTCATAGCCTATGTGTTGACTGTGAAACACAGTAGACTTTAATTATATGCATTTATGGTGTAATTACTACATTTTTGTGTCAATCCATGTTCATATTTACCGCAAACAATGCACTGTTACTTTAATCAAAGGGTTACTCCATCCCAAAATGAAAACTGTCATTAATCAATTGTCATTAATTAACCCCATGTCGTTCCAAACCCGTAAAAGCTTCGTTCGACTTCGGAACACAATTTAAGACATTTTGGATGAAAACCGGGAGGCTTGTGACTGTCCCATTGACTGCCAAGTAAATAACACTGTCAAGGCCCAGAAAAGTATGAAAGACATCGTCAAAATAGTCCATCTGCCATCAGTCGTTCAATCTGAATGTTATGAAGTGACGAGAATATTTTTTGTACGCAATGAAATTAAAAATTACGACTTTATTCAACATGGGGGTAAGTGATTAATGACAAAATTTTCATTTTGGGGTGGAACAACCCTTTAAACGCTTGCAGCGCAGCAAAAATAGACTCGGAACGCACTGCCGGACCGCAACCATGTGCAGTATGAACGATCTAATCCGTTAACATGAGCGCGGAAAAAAATATGCACCACATACGCACTGCAAATGGAGTAATGTGAACCTGGCATTATGTGTGCGCGCTGCGAGTGTGCATGAGCGCACGGTCTCCAGGAGAGCGCGCGAGCGCTGAATGGTTTAAACACTGGCAAGAATTAAAAAGAAATGCAATTTATAAACTTCAGTGATGACGCAACACTGCCTCGATTGTACAAGTGACAATTCCTGTGTCAACTGCGCAGAGTGCAGCTCACTTATAGTGCAGATGCAATGATTTGAAGCCATTTGCGAATTTTGAGAGAGAAAGAGAGAGAGCACGTGGTGATTCACTCACGCTGTTTGTGAAATCATGTCTCACAGAAAGTTTTCAAATTACTTTATAAGTTATTTAATGAAGAAATATGAATTGTACCTCACCTTCAGCATTATAATTATTTAACCCGCGCCAGACAGAGACGGTGTCGCTGCATGTGTAGCATTTGAACCAATCAGACACACAATTTTGCATTTGATTTAACAAATCAATTAGTTATTACTTTAACATATGGTCACAGACCCCCCACCCAATACACATACTGGGTGCTGGTATGTCTGTCAATGACTCCAGGCCCCTGGTTACCATGGCAACCAGGAGACTTCTGCCAGGCCAGATAAACTTTACGACCTAATGGCATGTGGAAAGTCCTCTCTCTCACTACACTTTCCATAGGAAAGACACATAATACACCATAAAAATGGACTCTTCTCTAATTAATTCATAGAAAAACCTTTCTGTGAATGGACATACATATCCTTCAGGTCATTGTGTATGTTATTATTCTTCTTGTATATGTTCTTGTGTATTGTATCCTGTTCATGCATGCTTATAATAGATCACTAGTTAATATCACTTTAACTGTATCATGTTTGGTCTCTATCCATTCGTCTTCGGATGATTTAATTGAGAGTGTATATTTTATGTTGATACCTATGCAACATATTAGTGTCCTAAGAATCTTAAGTAGTTTGTGCATTAACCCCATGCAAATTACCATGCTCAGAGACAAAGAGTCATAAAAACTTTCCCTCCAAAAGTTCAGGAATCCCATTGGCTCTTTGACATCACAGAGGTGTGACCTCCAAAGCAGATAAAGCTCTCACGTAAGTGACGCCTCCCAGTCTGCGGATCTTTTTAGATTACTAAGAGGATGAAGATGTGAGCTAGGACTCTTCTGGACCCTTAAGTTTTGCGCCAGGCCTTGCGGCCTTGACTTTCCATTCAACCAAGGATCCTCAGCAGATCTCTTTCTTAGCTCTTTTTCCCTTTCTACCTGGGAAGAAACTCCCAATTACCGAGCCAGAATAACATCTTTTGGAGTTCATCACCCTGCAGACCCGGAAGAACTTGAAGAACTCCAACACCACCAAACCTTCAAACCATCAGAACTTTCATCCGAGACTGCATCGACCAAGGAATGCAAGTATCGTACATATAACTAAACGAAACAGAGGTTTAGTATAAGTTATAGACCCGTTATAAACGGCACTGATGGTTTTAATCAGGTGGTTAACTGACTCTTTCCATAACTGCATTCTCTGGTTTCTCTAATGGCTTCATTCACCCACTTTAGCTCCCCTTTGTATGTACGCATGAGTGTATGTTTATTCGTTTGTTTGTTTAGATTAGTTATGTGTGTTAGCGTTTAGTTAATAAAAGTTGTGTGCACAAATTACATGAGTTTCTGGTTCTGCCTTGCAAATTAAATGTCTCTTTACGATTTTGACCCTAGCTACATGCTCTAATGCATTAATACTTAGAAAAGTATTTTCTGTGGCCAAGAAAATATCCTTTCTTAGAGTTGATATGAACTTAATGTTCGCTGGACGAACAGATTAGTTGATGGCAATTTAATTCTGCGACAGTTATTACTGTCAGCCGATATAAATAATTGTAATTAATCATAATTAATTGTAATTATTTATATACAATTCCCTTTTAAGCAAATTTGCTACAGCATGTCAGGCCAAACCTCTCACATCAGATGCGTCATCAGCTTGAGATCGTTTTTTTTGAGATCAGCCTTTTTAGAGACCGCTGATCAAACATCCCAACGCAATTATCGGCCTATAGTGATCGGTAGCCGATCAATCGGAGCACCCCTAGTCCCACTGAAGAAACTAAGTCATACAGGTTTGAGGGTTAGAAAATGATGACAGAATTTTGGGTGAACTATTAGTCAGTAGTGAATTTGACAATAATAATAATTATTAATCTTAGCAAAAACGTAATTGTAGCAATTCATTGATTGCTTGTTAAATTCTGCTTGAATTCATTCAGTTTTAAGAATCCAATGCTTTATACTAAGAAGCATAGAGTGGTCTCCTGTTACCACTGTCCATCTTTCCCATGTTTACAAGTTCCAACATTCCAGAAAGGCAGTGGAGGGGAGAGCTGCAGTGTGAACTTTCATATATGGTTACTGCTAGAGAAGCATGCTGAGCAGCTGACTGGCTGGTGTAACCCTATTCGGCCTCATTCCTATGCATGTTACCATCACAGCGCAGTCACAGCCCTCTCATTACACTCAGAGGGGAGGGCAGCCCGGGTCAACACATGCACACAGCACCAAACACACTACACTCATTCCACAACCTCTTCTCTTCACCTCACTTGCTCGACAAACATGTCAACAAAGCGCCCAGCCAAAGTCTGCCTGACCATCAGCTTGACACCACACTACTTTGCAAAATGACAGACAACCTCCCAGAGGCATGCTTGCATGCATGTAAATGCATAATTCTCTCACTCTCTTTGCTGCCTATAGAGGTTGCATGTTAAGGCATCCAGATCAACGCATGGATAACTTATTTACATGCATGTAGCCTTTGGCCAAATTTTAAAGACGGCACTGTATGTATTTGTCGTGGATAAAGAAATCCTATTATTTGTATATGTAACGCATTATTTTTAATATATATATTATTAGAAAGTGAAATTTATTATTAATAAACAGTGTTATAAATATATACACTTACATTATTACTACTATTTTTATGTATGTATTTTACCCAATGTTTCTGTGCACAATGCATTTTTTATACCTATCAGATTATTAAGCCATTAGCTTAGAAACACGCTAACATCAAACTATGTAACAGCTCCAAATTATTCATTTATGAGGTTCCATGATGGTTAGGATGCTAAAAACTAGTGCTGTCAGATCGATTAATCGCAATTAATTGCAATTAATCGCATCCAAAATAAAAGTTTGTTTACATAATATATATGTGTGTGTACTGTGTATATTTATATCTATATACATATATGTATATATTTACTGGTATATAAATATACACAGTACATATGTATATAATACTTGTATACATTTTAAATATATGTTAAATATACATTAAGAAATATATATATTTTAGTGCTGTCAAATGATTAATCGCGATTAATTGCATGCAAAATAAAGGTTTGCTTACATAATATGTATGTGTGCTGTATATATTTATTATGTATATATAAATACACACATATGCATGTATATATTTTTTAAAAATATGTTTATATATTAAATATATCTATTTATATTATAAATTATATGAATATAAATAGACTTGTAAATGCATGTAAATATTTTCAAAATATGCATGCATGTGTGTTTATATGTACATAATAAATATATACAGAACACATATATTATGCAAACAAAAACTTTTATATTGGATGCGATTAATCGCAATTGTTTGACAGCACTAACATTTATATATAATATAAATCATGTATTTACTGTGTACACACATAAATATTTCTTAAAATATACATGTATGTGCGTGCATATATTATATATATATATATATATATATATATATATATATACACACACACACACACACACACACACACACAAATATACACAGTACACACATATTATGTAATCACAAACTTTTATTTTGGATGTGATTAATCGATTTGACAGCACTACTAAAAACACCTGCCTATGTCAGGAGTAGGTTTTTAAACAAACTTACTGCACCTCTCTGAAACCATTTCTACATGTTTGAAAAGCAAATATTTAGACTGAAAAGAAGATGTAGGAAAACACAACAGGATATAAAAGTAAGGGGTTAGTTAGGAGCAGACCTGATGATGTCCTTATGACCATTGCGGGCAGCAAGATGCAGGGGGGTGTTATCCCTGCCGTTCCCCTCTAAGAGAGCTACCACCATGTTACTGCTCAACAACAGCTGGGTCACCTGGAGGAAAGAATTAAGACACTGTGAGGAAGCCATCCAAAACTAGAACGCTTTCAGCCAGAAAGTGCTCCAGTTTTGCCTACTAATGTCTAAACAAGATGTCACTGCCAATTTAAAACACAAGAACGCAACCAGCCTGAGTTGTCAGCCCAGGCACATGACTTTGTACTCCCTGGCATTGAGAATCTGTCAAATGGAATTCAGTTTCCAGCTGGGGCAGAATCCTCCTGCAGCCCAGCAACTGACTCGCTGGTGTGCTGCTAAATTAGACTCATTCCATCAGCCCGACTCTCTGCTGCATTTGCATTCTATAATTCCAAATGACTTGGGCGAAAGATTAAATAGAAGTAGTTCACCCTGGCAAATCTAGTTTAAGGTGAATTAATGAAACTGTCATCAGGAAAGCCATCTTTTAAAGCCTTTCATCTCTACTCGCCCAGCTTGGGGCTTGTGCAGGCAGCTTGTATGAGCTTACTGATATCCTTTGCCGCTGAATGCGTATGTAATACAGTCTTCGCCAAAATAAACAAGACTTCGTTCAAGCTCTGTTATGTCATGAACTCCTGCTCATAATTATAATAGAGATTGCAGTGTGGGAATAGATTCAGCACTATGAGCTTGCATTGAGACTGGGATAACTCAAATGGATGTTATAAAGGGCACAGCTATTTTAAATCAGATAAGCCCTAACTATATTGATGCAGAAATACCAATAGCTGAACAATTCCACTGCACCTATGTCATCTCATGTCTACTGGAAAATACAGTTTTATTCTCTGGTTATTATTTACTTTTGTATCCACATATTGTTATCAATATTGCATGAATATTAAAATACTGGCTGATGCATAAGCTGATGATTATTTAAACTTTATGGCCGATAACCAATGAATGGTCAATAATATATTCGAAACTATTTTGTCAAAAAATTAAAAATAAAACACTAAAAACTAAACCCAATCATTTTAAATGCATTTAGCCATCACTAAACTGTAATGTACAAAATGTAAAATGGATTTTTGAGATTTGCAAAAGATTACATCCAACAATATTTTAAAATACTCTTTTTAATTATTATCTTTAAATTATTCTTTTAGATGATGGCAAAGGTAAATTGTAAAAAAATATTTTTCAAAGTTAAAACAGATTAATAAAACTTAAAGATTATTGGAGTTTGTTTTACAAGAAAATATTATATAAATATCAAATAAAATTTCATATTTAATTTAATGTGTTACTTGCCATTTCTTTGTAATTATTTGAGTGAAAAATACACATTATATTATATTTTATTTATATATATATATATATATATATATATATATAAATAATGTGTTTTTGTTTTTTGCTGTCAAATGATTAATTGCGATTAATCGCATCCAAAATAAAAGTTTGTTTACATAATATATGTGTGTGCTGTGTTCATTTATTGTGTATATATAAATACACAGACATGCATGTATGTTTATAAAAAATGTTATATTTGTATATTAAATGTTTATATACATAATATAAATTATATAAATATATACATGTAAATATTTTCAAAATATATACTGTATGAGTGTGTATTTATATATACATAATAAATATATGCAGTACACACATATATTATGTAAACAAAAACTTATTTTGGGTGTGATTAATCACAATTAATCGTTTGACAGCACTAATATATAACTATAACTAATAATACACACATACACACACACAAATAAATCTAAATAAAATAATTTGGTTACCAACAAAACTTTTACCTAGTTGAACGCAAATGGGTGTGTGGAGACAATTTAAGACCCAAAAGCTTATTTCCATTAAATGTAATTAAATTTTTATGTCTGTGTTTGTTGGTCTTTAAAAATGTAAACTGAATATTCTGCCTCTAAATTGTGATTAAATCCGGCATTTTCACTCAGTAATTATTAATATAGTGTGAGAATAAGCCTTTAACTCATTAACAAAAGTTCATTCTGTTTGATGTAGTCAGGATCTTTTCTATTTGCGACACCACATTGGCATCTCTAATATGCTTTTTTGAGACTAAGACAATTCAAACACATAATAATCCCACTGAGGTGGTATAGCAGCAGGTCAAGTTACAACGTCACAACAGATGTACTGTGACTACACTCTCGTGACTCACCTTGAGTCTGCCAAACTCACAGGCCAGGTCCAGAGGGGTCTTCTTCGCCTTGTTGACAGTACAGGGGTTGGACTGGTGTTGTAGTAGCATTTCAGACTGAGGGCAGACACAGACATACAGAGATACTGTGAAAGGGCAGAGAAGCTGTGTCTGGCTACATAAGGTTTCTGCGATTACACAATAGAAGACAATGTCAAAAGCCATATCAGTTAAAATCTATCCACATATGAAAAACTGAAATAGCATCCAAAAAGGTCAAGGACTAAGAGGGAAAGGCAAAAGAAATACTGTAAATTATTGCCTTATATGGCACACAATGTGCCATATAAGGCAATGGCACACATTGCCTTATATGGCACATTATGGCACTGTGACATGTTTTGTGAGGAAAGGTATGCCATTTGGAAAGGGAATACTCTGCATTTCAAGCCAAACAACTGGTCAATCTAACCTGGTTCTGAGAGGTATCGTATACACGGCAAGGTTAACTAAAAAATGCATTGTTTTGAAACAAAGCCTTGGACCCTGCAAAGTAATGCTATCTTTGCAGGGGACCTCTTTTCTGCCTCGAGCGTGCAATGGAAGTATGACATGTCTTGCATTTTCCTTCCTTTTCCTTTAGAAAACATAAAACAGTATGTATCCTTTTTATCTAGCTGCCAGAGATCTGTAAACAGCCTCAAAAGCTATATTTTGGTTCGAATCACAGCACATTCCTGAGTCACTATCAAAGTGCTGCATTCAGCCTTTTTGCTCATTTATTTTGAAGATACTAGTAAGTGACAGAACTAGTGATGCACTGAAAATTCGACAACCGAAAATAACTTTTCAAAAACAAATTTTTGGTTTCATGTCAATGGCCCTGGCTTTATATTTACCTCAGGAAAGCCATTCAATGTCCATAGCTGCTAGTTACGGTAGCTAGAAATATTAACTCTAGAGAAAAGCATTTTGCCAGATATCTGCACTATATTATACATCATATTATTTAACCTGGTGCCTTCATTATTTAATATGTCTGTATAAATCTGTCATTAAAACAAAAAAGTTGTTAGAGTTTAATTTTTATTAATGCTCAAATGTTAATTTCATTACCATTTAAATGTTAATTTTTCAAGAGTGAATTAGAGTAGAAACAATTCTATAATCAAAAAAGGTTGATATAAAAAATGCTTTGTAATTAAAATGCTTATATACAACTTTTTATTTGAGTGTTGATGATTAATTAAATTTAATTAATTGATTATAAAATACATGATTGATTATGAAGTAAATGTTAAAAAAAAAACTTCAGTTTCAGTAAAAATCAAATTTTGGTGCATCACTAGATACAACAAATGCAAATCCAGAGTTTGTAATGGGAATACAATGTATTTCCCACATTGCTTGGGCACTTTATGATTTTTTTGAAGTCATTCTTTGGATGGAAATCAATTTAAGCAGCCCAGAGTACATCAGTACATCAAGTTCCCACCATTCCTGTCAAACAGACCTACTTTGGTACAATGGACCATGGTATAGGTGAAAGTCTGAAACCTTTTTGACTCTTGACATTGTTCTCCCTTTTGTCAGTGTAGACTGGCACAAATTGGTCAATAGTGGAGGAGCAGTGTGCTACATACCACCTCATAGTGTCCGTACTGTGCAGCCAGGTGGAGAGGGATCTGTCCATCTTGTGAAGCCCCATTCACAGAAGCTCCGGCTCTCAGCAGCATAAGTACAGAGTCAGCCTTCCCCTGCCAGGCAGCATAGTGCAGTGGACGCATACCTACAACAGTGAGCAGAAAATCATTCAATATTTTCACAGCTACTTGTTCTTTTACACTGGAAAAAAAAACAGGGATTTCTTTCTCTAGTGGTGCAGTCATTTTTCTGTTGAAATGGGAAAAATCGTGACTACCTAGCTTGTCTATGTTTAGCCCATGCACAACACAAGTTTCGAGTTTGAATAAATTACTGTATAAATATGTTTTTAGACTTTTCATCCAATTTGTTTTGATGGTACATTAAAGAGATCTTGATCCAAAGACTCTCATGTTGTTCCAAACCTGCATGGCTTTATTTCTTCTGCAAAATACAAACTAAGATGTTTAGCAGAATGTCCATGCTGCTCTTTCACATACAACGAAAGTGGCTGGGGACAGGAACATTTGTGGTCACCATTCATAGAATAAGTATGGAATGACATATGGATGAGTAAATGGCAAAATATCTTTAAATGAATACAAAACTTTCACAATATTACATGTACAGAACATGAACATAGATTAGGACACATGGAGTATAACTTTCGCTGTTTTCACATATTTTCTGGATATTATGTAAAAAAAAAACAAAAAAACAAAAACAATTCATTGATTTATTATTCATATTTTGGGCAAAAAGGGTTAATTGGTGCGAAAATACAGTTGAAATTGCACAGTTTTGCAGCTGTATTGATGTTTTCGATAATGCTTTGGAAAAGATAAAGAAAAAATACGGAAGCCAATATGAGAACACTTGAGACCATGATCACTTTTTATATCTATGCGCTGAAACATTTTTAGAGCTGTCAATGTTATTCTTTAATATTATATTTCACAAACTCAAAATGATAAAGTGTCTCACCATTGCTGTCTTTGATGTCCACAGTAGCTTGTGCCTCCAACAGCAGAGACAAGAGGTCAGTGGTGCCAGTGAGAGCTGCATGATGAAGAGCTGAAAATCTGAAGAACAGAGAAACAGTCCTGAAAACTACACAAAAATCTCCTGTAAAATAAGCTACCTAGACCTCTAAACTGAATTGCTTACTGCTTATATTCACAAAGCATGGTGTAAAATATGGTGTATTTTATGACATGACAAGCCATACTGAATTAACTATCAGAAAAGGCCTTCATTCATTTTACAAACAGAACATGACAAATATGCATCTGATTTATCCATCTGGTGTGATAGAGCGAAATCTTTGGCTGGTCTGACGATGTTTCTGTCACAGGGTTCAATTGAGTACAACACTGTGATCAGTCCTGATGGCACAGCTAGAGCTCACTGCCCAATTAGCAGACAGATCTCTGCTTTCACAGTCGCTTCATGACTGGGGATGGTCCGGCTTCTAAAATATGCATGTGTTTGAGGGAACAGACGACTGAAGAATAAATAAAAGAACATTTCTTAACAATTTAAAAGGACTGAACTCAACCAATGTGGATTAGGCCTAATAAAGCTGCATCTTCTCCATACGTAAATAAGCCATGGTCCTAAATGTAATAAATAGTGTGCTGTTCGAGACAGATCTAGAGATATGATATACTGAAGGGATTGTTATTGTAAGTGAAAGAGCTGAATTACAGGATTATCATTTCTCAAATCTGTGATGACAAGTATACTTAGCAGTTACTAATCTATGGGACAATATGTGGTCATGTAGTTGGCAAACTTCTGAACATCCTCACGCTCAGTTCTAGGAACAGCTATTAAAACGTGTCAGTGCAGATAATAAGTATATAATTAGCTCCCTAGATTAAGCTGACTTTTCCTTGCAGTCTCAGATTGTTTCCAGGGTCTGAAACTGAATCTGGTGGAGCCGCGCAAATCCCAACAAAGCACTTCTGTCTGAGATAGATAAATATATAATTTGTATTAAAAATGTATCACAGGAAGAGAATACCAAGATTTCTTTAGACGTACTTGTCTTCGAGAGGAAACTGTTGTCCCTGTTTTCACTAGCAGCTACCTTCTGCTTTGTATTATACTGTCATTCGGTGTCAGCGTGGACAGGTTCAACGATGCTCCAATTCAAGTTGCTCAGTATTTATTTAACAGTTATAGGATCAGTTCAGAGAAATTCCTTTCCAGTCCATAAGTGTAACTCAACAACATCACCATAAAATCCCTCTGACTTGAGTTTAATGATGGATGAGACATTCATGCATTTTACAGTGCACTTGTCACAGCCTCATTTCGCCAAAAAACACCTAAAATACAGGAGAATCAGGGCCTAAACAGAGCACACACAGTACAGCGAACAAATTGATGAAATTAACCAAAGGACATTACTTCTTCAACGGTTACTATATTTATATATATTTAAACAGGATATATGACACATACTGTTCAAAATTTTGGGGTCAACAAGATTTTTAATGTTTTTGAAAAGTCTTATGCTTACCGTGGCTGCATTTATTTGATCAAATTACAGTAAAAACTGAGATTTCGTTACATATTGCAATTTTTAAAAAAAAAATTTTCTATTTTAATGTATTTTAAAATGTAATTTATTCCTGTGATGGCAAAGCTGAATTTTCAGTAGCCATTACTCCAGTCTTCAGTGTCACATGATCCTTCAGAAACCATTCTAATATGCTGATTTGGTGTTTAAAGAACATTTCATATTATCATCATGTTAAAAACTGGTGATTTTTTTTAGGATTGTTTGATTAATATAAAGTTCAACCTAAAATAAAGAAGAAAAGACCCATTGTGCGTTAAAAAGCTATGAGAATACTTTGTGTGCAAAGAAAAAAATAACTATTCAACAATTCGTCTCCTCCGCGTCACCCTATAGCGCCATTTTGGAGAGTATCACATATGTAAACAACGTATGCTGTTCTGTGTCAGCAGCACCGTACGCGCATGCTGTTTGCGTTTTTTATGCTATGATCTGAACGTCATACGTTGCATACGTTGTTTACATATCTGATACTCTCCAAAATGGCACTATAGGGTGACGCTGAGGAGACGAATTGTTGAATAAGGTCCTTATTTTTGTTTTCTTTGCACACAAAAGGTATTCTCGTTGCTTCGCAAACTTACATTTGAAGCATTGATGTCACATGGACTATTTTAACGATCTCCTTGCTACGTTTCTGGACCTTGATCGTGTAAGGATTCTTGCTGTCTATGGGAGGGTCAGAGAGCTCTCGGAATGCATCAGAAATATCTTAATTTGCGTTCTGAAGATGAACAAAGGTCTTACGGGTTTGAAACAACATGAGGGTGAGTAATTAATGACAGAATTTTCATTTTTGGGTGAACTATCCCTTTAAACATTAACTTTTTGCAGTCAGTATGGGCAGACAAATTACTTTTAAAGGTTTTTCTAGGTTAGGACACGTAAGGTTCCCTGAACCCATTTTACACCTCCTCCAGTCTTCTCCTTCACTGCATTGCTGTGGTGCTCCTACAAGCTCTTTCATGCAGAAAAGACAAACCGACCCCTTTATCTCATATATGAGCACAACTTCACACATATCATCTCCCAAAGAGACCTTACACAAAAATAACACCCAATACTGAAGCTTCAGCAGGGACTTGGTTAAAATCTTATGAGGGTTTAAAATCATATGAGAGTTTTGTGAAACTAACAAATAAGAGATGGAAAAAAAAAGCACCCTGCAGCTATTGTTCAGAAGTCACAGATGTTGAGAGTCAGTAACGCTGATGATTAATATGACACATATCTGAAGAATGCTGTGTTCAGTCTATGGTACAGCGCACACTATCTGATCCAAGCTTCTTAAACACATCAGTATGTCATGTACTGCGCATGCTAAAAATATCCCACTGGGATTTGACAAATTATTATATACTATTCCCATAATACAGATGGCGGTATGATTTAAAGTTCCTGATACTATAATGGAAGGAAGGAACAGAAAGAAAGAAATAAAGAAAGGAATGACCAAACGAAACAGAATTAAAGGAACACTCCACTTTTTTTGAAAATAGGCTCATTTTCCAACTCCCCAAGAGTTAAACAGTTGAGTTTTACCATTTTCGAATCCATTCAGCCGATCTCCGGGTCTGGCGGTAGCACTTTTAGCGTAGCTTAGCATAGATCATTGAATCTGATTAGACCATTAGCATCTTGCTCAAAAATGACCAAAGAGTTTCGATATTTTTCGTGTTTAAAACTTGACTCTTCTGTAGTTACATCATGTCAGACTGACGGAAAATGAAAAGTTGCGATTTTCCAGGCCGATATGGCTAGGAACTATACTCAGTCTTAGTACACAATGTAACTACAGAAGAGTCAAGTTTTAATTAGGAAAAATATCGAAACTCTTTGGTCATTTTTGAGCGCGACGCTAACGGTCTAATCGGATTCAATGATCTATGCTAAGCTACGCTAAAAGTGCTACTGCCAGACCCGGAGATCGGCTGAATGGATTCGAAAACGGTAAAACTCAACTGTTTATCTCTTGGGGAGTTGGAAAATGAGTCTATTTTCAAAAAAAGTGGAGTGTTCCTTTAACAAATGAATGAGTGAATAAAATAAAGATCGAATGATAGAACAAATAAATGAAAAGAAAAAGAAAGAAAGAAATAGAATGAATAAATAAATGTGCAAAAGAAAGAAATGAGCTAATGAAAGAGAAAACAAATGAATGAGCAAAGAAAGAAAGAAAAGAATGAGCAAAAAAGGGAAAGAAAAAAATTAGTTGAATGAAACAATGAACAAATGAAAGAAAAAGAAAGAAAGAAAGAAAGAAAAAGAAAGAAAGAAAGAAAGAAAGAAAGAAAGAAAGAGCAAACAAAGAACAAATTAATGAGCAAAGAAAAGGAAAATGAAAAAAAAGAATGAGCGAACAAAAATGAATGAGTGAATAAAAGAAAGAAAGAAAGACTGAGAGAAAGAAAGAAGCAAACAGCGCCAGCAGTGATGAATAATGAAATGTTTTTCCTCCACCTCAGCTGCAGGTCCCTCAGGAGGCGGTTTCTCAGTTCTTCTCCTGCTGCTCATGAAAGCACAAATTAGCGCTCATGCTAATGTGAGGCCCTCAACTTCATGGAGATGTGCTTTCAACTTTCTGCCACTTTCGTCTCTCAAGACTAATGGGACCCCAGATTCAACAACAGCAGCCTGTGCACACTGTACAAAAGCAATTAGATTTTACCCAGCATACAGGGCTTCATGAGTCACAGAAACCAGAAATGAGAATTACATAAAAACACGTTAACCAATAATATTCCCACAAATGCTGTCCCAAATAGCCTAAGAGAGTTGTCTTAACAAATAGTTTCAATATTGTCCTGAATGCGAGCTCCCAGCATGCACTGCAGAATGAACGCACTGATATTTTTTTTATCAGATTATTGTTTTCCTGTTTGCTGACTTTAGTTTTTTGTTGTTGGTTTTATCATCACTGCTGGGTGTTTGTTCACTGGTGATAAGCTCATGTTTTTACTTAATGATATTTGTTGACTGTAAGGTTGGTGAGGTTATTAAAGTTATCAAAAAAAAAAAAAAAAAAAAAAGTAGGACGGGGACTTCGTTCTAACCTTCATATCCATATGCATATCCAAAGCATAACCAGTTATTGATTTGATGGTGGCATATCTGAATTCAAACATTTTTATCAAATACATAATCTTTTTTAATGTCAAACTACTTTACTGGTTATGAGCTCAACTGTACACAAAATATACACACACTGTAGCAGTTTGACCCCAGACAATATTTCCCATAGCATCTATCCAGTATTTTTAAGAGTTAAGCTTTGGGTCTGTGGCTTTCTGTAATAGTCTGAGCTTTGATTTCAAACAGGGCTGTTAGCTCAAAGCAGAAAGGAGTCATGGGAAGAGTCATGGGAAAACCAGTCAAACCATGTCACGTTGCTTTTAACTAATGCTGAGATATAGTGCACAGAAAATCTATAATGCTGGTAGTCTGTGCCGTATATTGAGGAAAAAAAATGGCACAAGAATTACAAGTTTGTTTCTTAGACAAGCATCTATGCATTTTCTTTTTCCTCTTTGCACAGGAAGGTGTTACAGTACAATGTTTGGATAGAATCTATGCAAACACACTGTGAAAGCAGACAAAGCCACAGCTAGGCTCAGCAAACAAACACAAGTCATGACATGGAGCCTTTAATATGCGTCTTTGAGGCATACAGTAAATAGAAAAATAGCCAAGTTACTACATTCATTGGAACGTATTATATATGTTTAATTATTACTAGGGCTTAATGGGCATGTGTTGTGGTACTCTCGTGAATGTGCATCGAAGACTTGACATGGAACAGAAGAAATTGTTGAATAAAGTTATTTTTGTTTTCTTTGTGCACAAAAAGTACTCGTAGCTTCATAAAATTAAGGTTGAACCACTGATGTCACATGGACTATTTTAATGATGTCCTTTCTGGGCTTTGAACTTGTCAGTTGCGTTGCTGTCAATGCAGAGTCAGAAAGCTCTCGGATTTCATCAAAAATATATTAATTTGTGCTCCGAAGATGAACGGATTTGGATTTCCTTGCTACGTTTCTGGACCTTGATCGTGTAAGGACCCTTGCTGTCTATGGGAGGGTCAGAGAGCTCTCGGAATGCATCAGAAATATCTTAATTTGTGTTCTGAAGATGAACAAAGGTCTTACGGATTTGGAACAACATGCGGGCGAGTAATTAATGACAGAATTTTCATTTTTGAGTGAACTATCCCTTTAACGCACTCTGATATAATCAATGTACATTACAATGCTAATAACCCAAGACACTGATGAGTGGGCTTCAAAAAAAAATAAAAAATAAAAAAAAATAAAAAAAACCTTTAATAAATCATTAATTGGTTTAAAAATCATATTTAAACACAGCAAAGCAAAATTACACAGATCATTTTGTAATGAGTGATTAAACCTACCTTAATGCCAGGTGTTTTATCTTTCTTCACTAATTAATTTACTAAGGGAACATTATTCATATATACACACACTCATATTATATATATATATATATATATATATGTGTGTGTGCGCGTGTGTGTGTGTGTGTGTGTGTGTGTGTGTGTGTGTGTGTGTGTATATATATATATATATATATATATATATATATATATATATATATATATATATAGTGTGTTTGCTCAATCATACAGTATGTTGATTCTAGTTTGACAGGTGTTTAATTATTTCTAAATTATTAATATAGTTAAACATAATATATATGCTTAATTAATTATAAAAATGTACAATAATATAATATAAAAAATAAAACAACCAATAATAAAAATAAGTGTTTTCTTCCCTATTCATATTTTTGTGACAAATCATTTTCAACAAGATCGTTAAGGAAATTGTTTTGAAAATTGAATAAGGGTTGACAAGTCAAGGCATTGGAAAGCATATACCACCTTCTAGTAAAAAAAGAAGGATATCAACATGATACAACAGCACATTTCCAGCGTTTAAACAGGTGGTACACGCACGCAATGTTCTGATGAGTAACATAAATGTGACCAAAGCTTTTGTGTTGCTGTGTCTGATGTACTCTGTTTGCTTCAATCTGCTTCTGAAGTTATAAACATGCAAAATTCATACATTTGAGAATTTGAGTCAAATTTTCTGAGTTTACTACATAAATATTTAACTGTAAAGAGGCGGGTTTAGATGACTCACAAAACAACCCATCAAAATGTTATAATTTCTGTATATTTATCCCTTGTGCTGAAAATCCTTTACCTAATTGGGTGTTCTTGGTCAAAAATGACCAGACTTTTAAAAATAGCTGGTAAATCTCACATTTTATTGCTATATTATCAACAAATTGAGTCTTTTTGTCAGCTTGTTTTCTTTCAGCAAGCCACGTTGACCTGAGCTTATGCACCTTTATAATAAAAAGCTTTATTTTTAGTCCAATGCACTAACATTATCATCTTCAGGAAAAAAAAGTCTTCTATATAGGCCTACATATGTGGAAAACAAGGAAACTACAACATATATAATACATAGTTTCCTTGCTCTCCACTATTTGGACCAACCGTGTGGAAAATGTGAGAACTTACCCATCTTGGTCTTGGTAGTTCACATTTAGCCTCTTTGTGGAGCCCAGCAACTCTAGAAAAACAAATGGAAATAAAAGTCAGGACATGATGTGATGTTTTCAACAAATCAGTCAGCTGCTGATCCCTCCATTAGAGAGGTATGAGGCATGATGAGGTTTTGGCATGAAAGCACTTGTTTCAAACATTCAACAGGCATTTGTTTTGTAATCAAACACAACGTAGATTGATGGTTATGTCATGTTTTTTTTCTGTGAGTAAGAAAACATTCATTACGAGTCTATTTTGTCATCTGAACAATATTTATATGTAAACGCACATTTTTGATTAAAACTTTTTTTTTTGCATAAGAACTGAAAAGTTAACTCAGTTCAAAGTGGTCTTAAAATGATAGTTTACTAAAAATTATATTTCTGTCATTATTTTCTCACTCTCATGGCATTCCAAACCTGTGTGCTATGAATATCAGAATCCTCACACAGCTCTTTCATAAAATGACAGTTCATTATGGAAAATATAAATTTATGTGTGAACTATCCCTTTAATTGAGACACCTTCAATGAGATCAACCAAATATCTACAGAGTCTTATTATTTAATCCTTCCAAATAATACTGTCCTAACAACCATGCAGGATCCTAACATTCCAAATTAGGAAGGACTTTTCTAAATAAACTTTTCCATGTTTACAATAATGACAAGAGCAAAAAGAATTGTAATGCTGAATGACACAGAACCCGAGAATAAATGTTCCTCTTTTGGAACGTGTAAATACAGACATGTGAAGTGATAGAAACAGTGAAAAGTCTAGAGCCCCATGAGCCCTAAAGTCTAGAGCTTTCCGAGATGCGAAAAACACATGAAAACACACAAAATCATGAGATCCAGTCATAAAAATGGAATTTACTATAATCTGCTGCCTCAATATATGAGTACATGAACATGAACATAAACATAATATCTAGAACTGCTCTGAGTGTCATTTCATGAGCATTTTACCACCTCTTTTCAGTAAAACTATCGTCATATCAAACAGAAACCTAAAGGTCTTCAAAGCAACCTGTCAAAATAAAAGTTCGGTTTAACTTGAAAAAACCATTACAGAAATATTACTTAATGTAATGATAGTAACTACTACTAATAATAAAATTATTATTAAAATATTTTAAATGAGTATTTACCAGCAAAATGATTTACCAGAATTTATTTAGTAGAAAAATGTAAATACACAAAGTATTTCTAGGAATGTAATGATTCACTTAACTCAAGATTCGATTCATGATTTTGATTTCACGATTTGATTCACAATTTTTTTTTACAAAATGAGATTTAAGACAAATTATAAATTAAATGTGTCCTTTTATTATTGCTTGGACAAAATGCTGCACGTTTCTTTGTGAAACTGAAATATAACACTAATAATATACTAATAATGCACTTGCAAATTATTGCTCTTTTGTTAGGTTTGATTGCTTCTATTGTCCTCATTTGTAAGTCGCTTTGGATAAAAGCGTCTGCTAAATAATAAAATGTAAATATAATGTAAATGTAAATAACAAAACTAAACTGATATTTTAAAACAAGCCCCAAATCAAATAAGTAACACAATTAAAAGAAAACTCTCCATATAAACAAAATAAGGCTTTGTCTGTGCTCTTTCCACTTAAAATTAGAGGAAACCACTGCATTTTAATCACGATCCAAACAAAGATGCTGCATACATGCAACATGAGCAGTTTTTAATCTAAATTAGATTGTATAATGACTGACTTCAGTTTTGTGAAACTATACATAAAAAAATCTCCATGAAACAGAAACACCAGACGAGCTGAATGAGACACAGATTCACTCTCTGCCAGCAGGTGGCGCTTAAAGCGTTTCCTTGGTTTCCGCTGTAAACAAAGCAGTGCTGCACTTATGAACTTTAATATGCATTATACAGAGGCAAGATGAAAAGAAAAAAATACCATCTAAACTTTTCTAAAAACAGTAAGTTTCCCTAAAGCCCGAGACACATTTTCGTCTGTCCCAGACAAAAGACTTTTATCATGAAATAATCGTGGCGATTTCTGATTCGCCACGATTGTTTCACGATGCCAATCTTTCATCTGGGACAGAAAATCATGCAGTGCATTGAGGGCTTCAGACATACATTCATATAAATTCCTACCCCTAATTGAATCACAATTTGTTTAGCATCTCAACAGATTTGAATCGTCACATATTTTAATGGATTTTCAACCGGCTCACAGTTAATCGTTACATCCCTAAGTATTTCTGGAAAAAAAGAAATACTTTTTTTTTATATATATAAAATCAATTAAATTAGAGATGCTTTTGATTATTAATATTTAATGAAACCATTCAAATGGAATCCAGAAAATTTATGGAAAACAGATTTTGTAAAATTTGGTATAAATAAAACTGAATTTGAGAAAAAATAAAAACGTTTCATAGGGCCCTAAAATGTAATTGTTAAACTTTTAATAAATTGCTGGAAATTTTTTTTAATTGAGACATGCTTTTCATGAATAAAATTTAAATTTAACCATTAAAACAGAGTCTAGAAAAATTAAAACAAAATACTGAATCCAGAAAAATTAAAATGGAAAAAAAAAAAAAAAAAAGTCCCAATGCTATAGGACTGTAATTATCAGAATTAAAAATAATTAAATTAAATTAAATTAATATTAAAAATAGAATATTTAAGGAACAAAGAGCAGCTTTTTAAGCATTGTAAACATCAAAAAATACAAAACACTGAAAAAAAAAAAAAAAAAAAAAAAATTGTTCGCTCCACCTGTCGCTAAAGGGAAAATGTGATGTAGGTCACTAAGTGAAGAGCGATGAATGCAAGACTGTCCCAACTGTCAGTGACAGTAGACAAGTCTGTCCTCTAAACAACACAGAGCTGTGTCATCATTTAAAACCAGCTCTGAGCTACACAGCATCCTGACCGCTTTTATCTCAAACAAACATGGAAATGAAGAGTCTTAACTGCAAATGGAAACTGTGTTCTCTTACCTGTCAGTACACACACAGCTGCCTGTCCCATTTTGACTTTAAAGAAATGTCACAAACCTAAACTTTTCTTTGTATTCTTACATCTTCTACACGTCAATCATTCACCTGCTCAGAAACCTTTCCATCCATTTCATATATCTCAATCCATCACCCTCACAAAAGATCCTCTCTCCTTCTCCAAATCAGAGAAATCCACAAGTAATTGGATCTATAACTATTTGTTCCCTCCAGCAAAGTGGGAGCCATAACGATGCGATGAATTCCTCCCCCCACATCTTCTGGATTAAAACCAATCAGAAAAAAATCTTTTATTTATTGTGAAAACTGCATCTATTATTCTGTGATTATAGGCATCTAAAGTGAGACAGCAATCAGCTCACTTAAACTATAACATTTCACTCCTGTATTTAAGAGAGTGAAAAGGCCTTTCATGGTTGACTGTTAAAGACATAAAAAGGAAAAATGTAAGGATGTGTACAGAATGTGAAAAGATGCACTGCATGTCTTTAAAACATTTCACAACACACAGCATAGAACACATCTGATTAAACTTTTACAGTCTCATGTTTATCATGCTCTTGCAAACTATTCTAACTTAAACTTTCAGGGAAAATGTGTTTTAAATAAAAACTGAATGAGTTGCAGTAAGCTTAATGGGTGTGATGGTGAAGTCATGCGACTGATGTGTAGTTTTTTATAGTCTTCAATTAGCTCATTACATCTGGGGATGATATTAAGGCATCAAAATTGTGAAGTTATTATGATGAACAGAACATGTAAGAACCATAAACTTTTGTTGGTCACAGTGCTTATTTTCTGCAATAATCCAAAAGCCAATGGATAAAACCTATTGGGTGCAGGACTCACAAAATTTCTAAATCCCTGGTAGCCCTTTGAACAGGCATTCATCAGATTTTGGTAGTCCAAAATGAATTTAACTAACCGAAATAAAAAATATATATATAAAAATCAGCTGAACACAAATCAGGATGATCAAAAACTTCTGTGATTTTTCTTCAAAAAACAAGAGAGTCAAGAGAGTAGGGGTGCAACAGATCACAAAACTTATGATTCGGATCGTACTATGTATTTTGAGCCACAGATTGGATCATTTTTGGGAGAGCAAAAAAAAAAAAAAAGTTCTTTATTGTTTAAAGAATACTTTCCCCCAGACAAGGTTTAAGCAAGTACCAGACTAAAATGATTGTGTAAGCTAGCTCAACTGAAAATATCTTGCTCTGACATATCTTAAAATATGTCAGTGCCATAGTTCTGTCTCAAGATGCACACCTGAAACGTTTTCTTCAAAGGCATTTTTTATAAAAGCTGCTTAAATACAACCCGAATTCCGGAAATGTTGGGATGATTTTCAAATTTGAATAAAATGGAAACTAAAAGAATTTCAAATCACATGAGCCAATATTTTATTCACAATAGAACACAGATAACATGTTTAAACTGAGAATTTTTTTTTAAAAAATTCCACAAAATGAGCTCATTTCAAATTTGATGCCTGCTACAGGTCTCAAAATAGTTGGGACGGGGGCATGTTTACCATGGTGTAGCGTCTCGTCTTCTTTTCAAAACAGTTTGAAGACGTCTGGGCATCGAGGTCATGAATTTCTGTAGTTTTGGTGTTGGAATTTGGTCATTTTCTTGCCTGATATAGGTTTCCAGCTGCTGCAGAGTTTGTGGTCCTCTTTGAAATATTTTTCATTTAATGATGTGCCAAATGTTCTCTATAGGTGAAAGATCTGGACTGCAGGCAGGCCAATTCAGTACCCGGACTCTTCTACTACGAAGCCATGCTGTTGTAATAGCTGCAGTATGTGGTTTTGCATTGTCCTGCTGAAACACACAAGGCCTTCCCTGAAATAGGTGTCGTCTGGAGGGGAGCATATGTTGCTCTAAAACCTTTATATACCTTTCAGCATTCATTCTAAAACATGCAAGCTGCCCATACCATATGCACTTACGTACCTCCACACCATCAGAGATGCTGGCTTTTGAACTGAATGCTGATAACATGCTGGAAGGTCTCTCTTCTTCTTTAGCCCAGAGGACACGGCGTCCGTGATTTCCAACAAGAATGGCAAATTTGGACTCGTCTGACCATAGAACACTTTTCCACTTTGAAACAGTCCATTTTAAATGAGCCTTGGCCCACAGGACACGACGGCGCTTCTGAACCATGTTCACATATGGCGTTCTTTTTGCATGATAGAGCTTTAGTTGGCATCTGCAGATGGCACGGCGGATTGTGTTTACCGACAGTGGTTTCTGGAAGTATTCCTGGGCCCATTTAGTAATGTCAATAACAGAATCATGCCGATGAGTGATGCAGTGTCATCTGAGGGCCCGAGGACCACGGGCATCCAACAAAGGTCTTCGGCCTTCTCCCTTATGCACAGAGATTTCTCCAGTTTCTCTGAATCTTTTGATGATGTTATGCACTGTAGATGATGAGATTTGCATAGCCTTTGCAATCTGACATTGAGGAACGTTGTTTTTAAAGTATTCCACAATTTTTTACGTACTATCACAGATTTGTGAGCCTCTGCCCATCTTTACTTCTGAGAGACTCTACCTCTCTAAGACATCCATTTTATAACTTATGTTACAGACCTGATGTCAATTAACTTAATTAGTTGCTAGATGTTCTCCCAGCTGAATCTTTTCAAAATTTCTTGCTTTTTCAGCCCTTTGTTGCCTCCGTGCCAACTTTTGGCAAAATTTGAAATGAGCTCATTTAGTGGATAAAAGTATAAAATTTCTCCCTTTAAACATTTGTTATGTTCTCTATATTCTATTATGAATAAGACATTGGCTCATGTGATTTGAAAGCCTTTTAGTTTTCATTTTATTCAAATTAAAAAAAAAACATCCCAACATTTCCGGAATTCAGGTTGAATCTTAATTTAACTAAGGCCTAGTCCTGGCTTAAGCTAAGCCCCATCTGTGAAACCGGGCCTTTAAGTTCTTCGATACCACAACAAAAACTAGTAGCATAACTAATAAAGGTAAAACATTTTTAAACACAATTGAACAATCAGTGATAAAATAAGAACAAATAAATATTTAAAGCCTAGAAATAAAATAAATCAAAGTTACAAATAAAACAAGGTCTAATTAGTTTTCAGGTACAGAAATGTAATAATTAAGGGTAAAATAACACTGCATAGTGTTAACTCTATAAATTTAATACAGATTAATCTTTTTTAAAGTTGTGTGTTGTTTGATTAACATTAATGACAGACAACAGCAGGTTTTTATAGGTCGCTGTCCCTTTAAGACCGATTCCACAGATTCAATATAATGATACACATGCGATTTATTTCTCTACTGTTAACGTTCACGTAAGACATAACTGACTGTGTTTACGAGAATAATTGCCCGGACATGTATTTTCAGATAATTTTGTGTGAATGTGTCCGTTCAAGCTCAAGGAGACGCGTAAAAGGAATTAATTTTGGGTTCATGCATTGTCTGAAATGCTGCTCTTTTTGCAAAGAAAACAGTGCACGAGTACTGAATTGAATTCTCTTTAGTCTCTTCGTGGCATCAAAGTTTTAAAAAGTTTGAATGTTTAAATTGGCAACATGTGCAAATGATCAACTATGATCCGTTTCAACCCTACAAGCGAGTGAACAACGCAAATCAAGAAGGAATTTTAAATCACTATTCAAGATAGCCCATCAGCCAGGGAAAAGATACATTTTAGGTAGCCTGGCTGGAAGATACAAAAGCCCCGGGAAGTTGGCTAGCGATTTTGCAAGCCCTGGGGTTTTTGGCAAGGGAACCAGGGTGATGGTAACTTTCGGGGTGGCCCATAAAAAAAAAAAAAAACATTACAGCAGCACTCATTACTACACAGTGGTTAGTAGTAAGCAGCCATAAAATTAAAAAGAAAAAAAAAAGAAAAAAAAACAGATTTGAATTTCAGTGGATCTGGTTATGGCTAACAAAAAAATTATTCCCGTAGTCCCAATGCAAATGGATTCTGATTCCAAAAATTAAACCGCTTCCATGCAATTAAATTAAGCTGTGACAAGTTGAAGGGTTGTGTTGCATTAGTACATGTCAATTAACTAAGCTGAACAAGAAGCTACAAGTGTATATGTGAAGTAGATAGATCAATGCAGATCCCATCTATAGCTATACCCTATTTTGACCGATCCAAGTAGTCTAACACTGTATGCTTCACACATTGCCACCACTGATTTCCTATGGATCTGCAGGGTCTATAAGCCATGCCTTTGGCTCATGCTGGGCTAATCACAGGCCCTGTTGTATTCCAACAGAACCACCCCACTGAGGGCTATACGCCACGGCCAGCGGGCAGAGGGAACGATGCCAGCAGAGCTATGAACTTTACATATCGCTGCAGGGGAAGAAAAAAAAAAGTTGATGTTGTGGGCCTTTCAAGAGGAGTTCGAGTTTCAACATGAGACAACATTCCAGACATGGCTAACCCACCCAATCTCTCAATTTCCATCTATGTCCCCCTCTCTCTCCCTCGCTCACAGTATCCACACAAAAGTGTGCGTGCAAACACAAACACCCTTTGTGTCTGTCAACAGTGGTCTTTTCTCGTTGAATGGAAAAGCTGCTTCTAATGTGGGCATCTCTCAAATGAAATGAGCCACAGTAACCGCACAGGACTCAACCACTCCCTAAACCCACACAATAAACATAATGAGCCAATTTAAAGGACACCTTGTATCAAGTCATTCATTGTCACTGAGCCTGTTGGGTTTTTTATGCTTGAAGGCATCTTTCCATATGAATAGAATTTCCCCTCAAAAACCTTTAAAATCACAACAACATACAGGTACTGAGTGAATCTGAAGTTTGGACGTGAATAGGTGAGAAGACAGAGTGTCTAAGGCATAATCAACAATAGCCTTAAATATACACTGATTTTAGGAATTTGGCACATTTACACTGACAATAATGTCACTGAAAATGCATCTGTGAAAATGTCAAACTAATGTCAGCTCTTAGTCTTTAATTAATGCCAAGCCATTTCCAAACAACTTATAAGATGCAAAACAAAACCTGAATGAAGATTTCGCAGCACAGTTAAGCACACACTTCCAATGTTTCATACATATATATAAAATTTAAACTGATTTAATGACATTTTCAAGTACACTACCATTCAAAAGTTTGGTGTCACTAAGATTTTTTTTAAAAGGAATTAATACTTTTATTCAGCAAGGCTGCATTAAATTACATGTATTAAAAGTCCTCCAAAAAAATGAATTTAAAATAAAAGCTCTTCTTTTGAACTTTCTATTCAAGAATCCTAAAAAAAAAATATACATATAGCATGGTTTCCACAACAACATTAAGTCGTTTATTAAATACATTTTACAAATAAAAGAAATTAATTAATAAAATACATTTCCTGTGAACCAAATCAGCATATTAGAATGATTTCTGAAGGATCATGTGACACTAAAAAAAAAAAAAAATAACGGCTGAAATTCAGCTTTGCCATCATAGGGATATTACATTTTACAATATTTAAAAAAAATAAAAATAAAAAAATAAAAAAAAGTAAAATAATTTCAAAATTTCCAAAAAAAAAAAAAAAAGATTTTTTTGAATGTTTGAAGCCATGATTGTAGCACTTATGGAGAACTTATGGGTCAATAAAAGAAAAGTATTATGTTAGGTCAAAAATGTGTTAAAATTCATACAAAAAAAAGACTTGAATACACTTCTATAATGAAAATGTTTCTAAACAATTTTGGAATTAAGTCATTTGTTTTAAAAAAAAATAATCAATTGTAAAGAAAATCATCAAGCTGAAAAGTTGGAATGTTTAGCATAATTTTTTTTACTATAATTTCAAGAGAAAAAAAACAAAGTAAATTTGCAAAAAGTAATAGTTGAAAACCTTTTGACAATCAAATCAAAGTTGTGCCACTAACCTGCCATTTTGTTGTCATGAGACAAAAAACGAATGTGACCATGTCATTAAAAAAAAATTAATAAATCACATTTTGACAACAAAAGACATGTTTTGTTCATCTCAAATGGAGCAGAATAACCCTAATAACCCTACGAAAAACATCTTGACATTCATGAATCAAAAATACACAAGCACACACACTACTAAATACTTTTCCGAAATTTACAGGAACAGAAGCAGGTGTTGCAGGTCAATCTCTCAACAGATTAGATAATGACTTTAATTAGATGGATCGCTAGTGATTTGGCTTGGCTTGCCAGAAGCAATTTGGGGTAATAGAGTTGAATGACCTACCTACAATTTGTTCCAGTAAACAGTACAGTAAAATACGAGCTAACAGCTTCTCTTATTAGAAATATTATCAACCTCTCAATAAGCTTGCATTAAAAATGAAGACTGCAGAAAAAGGAATTTTCATTTCTGCATAAGGTTAAACCACCTAGCTATACCCCGTTACCCACATGGATTTCAGCATCTTTATGTGTGGTGCACAAGACCCAGCAGTCACATTACTGTTATCCCATGAGCCTTTGTGACAGTGTGTTCAAAGGGAATTACCACCACAAAATAGGAAAAAGGTTTTACTGTAATACCTTTCTAAAACACTGGATCTTGGCTCATTTCTTAAACAACGTTCTGCCACATGATGAAAGCCTCCCTGAACAAAACAACTGGAAAATTGTCAAGGTGTCTGAGCTCACTGCCAGTGGATGAGCGGAGATAAACGGAGGACCTGGTTATGTAACACGCACAACGTGACTGCGCACAAAGGTGACTTACTGGCTCAATGTACATTTGAAAGAATGTAAATGACCTTGCAAAAGACTCAAACAAACCTATGTCTGAAAGGCAAAGTTTCACTGATGCATTGTCATTCTGCAAAATACAAAATACAATTTATCCTACCCACACTGGGCTACGAATGGTGTTGACAAGACTTCTTTGGAAATGTAATAGATTACAGATTACCTACCCTATTTAAAATGTAATAAGTAGTGTGTGTGTAACTATTTTCAATTACTTTATTAATGTAACTGATTACATTTTATTACTTTTCTAAATTTCTAATGAATGTTTTCAACTGTTAATCATTTTCAAACATTTAAACCAGGCAGGGTTAACCTTACAGTAGCACTCAACACTAATTACTGTCAGACTTTCAAAATCCTTCATCATTTGAATTCATATAATTTCATTTTAAAGCACAGCTACCACAAAATCAGACTTGCAGCACTTGTTTTTACTTTTAGATCATTCTGAGATTAAATACAGATTTAAATTCATAACAACAAACCGTTTAGTTTGGCTACTGTTTTTGAAATCAAATCTTTGCATAGCTATGACAGAAAACACTGGCATCTAACAATGCCTTGGGGAAAAAAAAAAAAATTCTTATTCTTAAAAAATAAAACAGTTATCAAATAAGCATGTGTCCTAAACTCCTGAAACATTGTTGTTCCATATTTTTGAGCAGTCAATGCAATTTGGGAAATAAATCAATCATATCTGTATGCGTGTGAAAATATTCAGATGTAACCCCCTTTGTAATCGTTAACATTTTCCTAAGTAACTGATTTAATCACACATTTATTCTCAGTAACTGTAACAGATTGCAGTTGCATTAATTTGTAATTAAATTAGGTATTTCTGTTACATGTAACTAGTTACTCCTCAACACTGGCTAATAAACAATCAATGAATGTTAATTAGTATTTAAATTATTGAATAATTATTATGAAATAAATCAGACTACCAAATCATATGATACACATGCTGTAAATTCTAAAATTCTGTATTAATATTTCTGTCTTGCACGGATTTAACTATACTATTCCGCGACACAAAAAAAGGCTTTTGGCCATCTAACAAAGACTACATGCATATCCGTGATGGTTATCTTTCTATTCCTCTTCAGAATGAAAATCTTTAACCAATCATGTACGAGGACGTTAGAAAGAAGGTATTTAAGATAACCTTTACAGATTGATCCTAGTCACTCACTTGAAGGAAGATAAAATCATTACAATGAAAGCAGACATGGTGTTCTGATTTCATATCTCTTACATAGTCCGGTTTCGTCGCCTGCTTTTGTAAGGTTGTTTTGGTGCTGGTGACTGTAAACAAAGCTGCCGAGAACCACTCAGCTCGAATTAAGCTTACATTTACCTTGCTAGTCTGTGCGTAAAGACTTTTCTCCAAAAAGGACATTTTTATCATGGAAGCTTCAATTAATCATTTTTGTGAAATTAATGCTGTTAGAAATAACTAGGCCAGTACCGTCTTGTTTAAGAAAATCTGTTCTGAATGAGCTGAAGCTCAGTGGATCATATGACCAATGGCCATAGTGATACCAAAGATTATGTTAAGTTTCAATGTAGGTCATTATTCAGCTTTACAATACAGAACATTTTGGGTCACAGAGGTCAAATATAATCCAGGCTATTGTCTCAATATATTAAAGCCAAACTAATAAGGGCATGTCTGTGTAAGTGCAATATTATTTATTCAAATACTTTTACTCTGAAATTACTTATTCAAAGTGGTGATTTCTTGCTTTCAAATTACTTGCGCTGTACTTATTACATAAGACAATGAGGATGTGAATGTGTTGAGATTTTTGAAGCCCGTAGAGATTCATTTGCATCAACAATGAAACCAGAAATGAAACAGGAAAGGTGAGACAAATCAAAGCTGAAAAGTTAAGTAACTACACAACTAAAAGTCACGCCCATATTTTGTATAGCTACAATCACTTTCCCTCCGACACCATGTACTAACCAGAAGTGACACTGTTTCCAACAACAAATGGTTTGTCTCTCTTCACAGAAAGTGACAACTCTTCAAGGCACAATAAAAAACAGAACGTATTTGATATTTAAATGTACAGCTATGTGGTGTGGCAATCACACCAATGAGATTTCACAGTGCACCGCCAAAAAAACAGAAACCAAATGATCACCAAAATGCCATCACATAGTTAGATTTACATAAGATATCCTTTATCACTGGTCACTGTGTCATTTCGCTTGGTTTAGGCACAGTGTGGAAATAATGCAAAACAGGGATTACACAAAACTTAACCCTTGCACTGTGCCGAAAATCCTTCACCTAATTTGGTGTCCCTGGTATAAACTGACCAGTCTTTTAAAAATTGCTTGTAAATCTCTAATTAAGCTATATTATCACCAAATCTTCAATTAAATCATTTTGTCAACATGTTTCTCAGTTACCACAGATTTTGTATTTCTTTTCAGAACGAATTGTACATAGGCCTAGGAAGTTGTTGTAACCTGTGTGAGCAAAGTCAGTAAGTTTTAGTCCAATGCAATAGCATTAGCACTTTTGGGAAAAAGAAAATCCTCTCTACAACGCAACAATCACTTTAAGACTATTAAAACAAAGGCAAAAGAGCGCATTCACATGCAGGCATTTCTAATAAATGTGAGGAGCTAGATGTTGTACGTGTTTTGATCTGCACTGTTTGTGTTTTCTACAGTAGCCTTGTGTTGTGTAGACTAATTAAGCTAAAAATAGTAAATGTATGCAAGCTCTCACATGATGCTAATAATACTGTCCATCCTTTAATTAATCTCTAGTTTCGATGAATATTTAAAAGCCGACTGTAAGATGCAGGACCTGTTTGCTAAGTTGAAGGAACGGCTGACTTACAGAGTTTATACTAGATCTAGCAATGACTGACAACATCGCTCATGGATTAACTCATTGAGCAGATTCCAAAACAGTCCTGAGTAGCCTGACCCATCTGTCATGAACAAGAGGAGAGAGTATTAAAACATGTACAAGCTTGTGTAAAACATGCTTTGCGTGGAAAATCTCAATGGCTTTCAGTTGGCTCATATGGAACTGGTATTTTTTACACCAGTGTTTTACAAGGCTCCAACATTTTTAGGGAACAAAAGCGACAAAGCAAAATAGCCCTGATGATGGTGCACTGAAATCCAGCTCTCTTTAAAGTTAATCTGTCAGTTTGCCATATGGGTTATCCCTGATTTGTAACAAGACAAGTGGGGGTAGAGATGAACAACAGATTTCAGATTTTGGCAAAAAGGAAGGAGGTTGTTAAGAATATCAGGTTCCAATACAAGATACAGTAAGCGCAATCAACAGAATTTGTGGCATGAAACATTATTTTGACCCATTCCTCCTTTTCTTTAAAGTCAGCATGAAAAGAAAATTCACTCTATTTTTAAATGTTTGCTATTGATTTAACTCGGTCTTTGTATACTGGACTTTTCCAATCATTTAGTCTGCTTGAAACACTTTCTTAAATTCGACCTCAAGCTTGTATTCATGCAATTATGTAAGTCACAATACAAAAGAAATGATCTGATGATCTGTCTCTTCTTTCGTTTCATCGCAACTACTAAAGTAAGGCAGTCACACCTATAAATATACTAAAATGTATTTGAAATACATTTATTTCATGCTAAGTATACTACAAATACATTTATAAATTTATGTACTTAAAAAAAAAACCCTACAATTGTACTTTTGGTATACTAAACTGGTATACTTACATTAGAACAACTAATTTTGTGCTTAATGCACTTTCATTGTGCAGAAGTAGTGCTGAAGTCCAACTAAAGATATACTGAGATATATTTGATTGTGCTAAAGTGGAGCTATTGCAAGTATACTTCAGGTACACTTTAAATATCTTGCAATTAAAGACTGATATTATTCGAAGATCCTACAATCACCATCAATAGTGACATTAAAACAGGCTTTATATTAGGAAATGTGCATTGTGCACAAGCAGTACTCCAAATAAAGTTTAATTATAATTTTTATATCAGTAAGTCTCAAACCATGTGTTAGTTAAAAGATTTGCTTAGTATGAAATAAATTTATTTGAAATATATTACTCTTTTACTAGGGAAATTAAAGTAAATGAGGCACTTTTTGGAAGATCTGTTAAAAAGTTCCTGAGAACTTCTTGGTGTTGCCTTGTTTTGTAAAGCCAAACCCACTCCCAAAAATCTCCAAGGCACTTCTATATGAAAGTGATTAAGATTGATATGGCATTGTGTGACAAGAAACATTTAATATTAATATATAAAGACTTCACACCGCCATCAATATCCTGTAGCAGAATATGACCATAATTGGACTGACTATAAACTTTCAGATATGCAGGGAGTTCACTGACTGTCTGACCTGCCATGAACTGAACCTCTTTGGCCTCCAGTCGAAGCATCTGCTTGGGCAAGACTTACAGACCGTCCTGAAAACATTCTCTGCAGGTGCACTGCATTAACTTGGACAATAACTAACCCTTGACCGTCTAGTGAGTAGACAGACTACTGGGTTTAATCCCCAAAAAAGGCTTTAACGTGACATTCTAACTGCAGTTGATGTCTGAAGGTACCTATTTACATCGTGTTTACGTGAAGTGAATACATTACTGGAATGGTCAAGATGCTAATGGCCTTTTCATGTTGTTTGGATGCAGCTGTTGTTTGGTGTCATATAGGGCTGATTCAGCAATTAGTCTAGTATTATTGCCACTGCTGTTGCAGCTCAGATGTTAAATAAATGAGTCCCTGATGGTTAATCTTAATATTAGACACAACAAAATCTAGGCAAGTCAAAACAACAACTTATGGGCTTAAAAATGAATTCTTCACCTGAACTGTATTCTGGGACACAATAACAGCATTTTCAAGAATGAGTGTAGAGGATATCAGGTTGCAGATTATCTCATTTGAAATGTGAAACAGAAACTTTCAAAAGATACTTAATTGATGTAGCTGATCTGTGGCTTATAATGTTTTCAAATGACCGCTGCCAAAAGAAGAAACATGCCAAAAAAGCAGCCTACTTACTATTTCGGTTGGTCTTGATCTTGGCCAGAAGTTTATGAGCTAAAGCAAGGTCTCCATTCTTCACAGCCAGAAGAAGGTCCTGCTCCTTGCCCATGGCTCTTGTCCAGTTTCCAGAAAAGTGTTATAATCTGGATTCACAATGTCATGATTTTCTCTGTTCATGAAACTTTGGACTTGGCTTTTGGTTTACCTTATCACTTTTTGTTTTGTTTTTACACATATGGTCTAAACATTTAGCACACTGAGTTTTTAATTTATGGTCCTATGCTACATAAAGTAGATGACTGCTCTTGAGCAGTGAGAATATACTGAATGTAAGCCATCCTTACAGCCAGAAACATCACAAGGAAACCTAAGGGGAAAACAGACGTGCTGTATTATCATGTCTATACAGTCATATACACTTTAACATAATATATGTACATAAAACGCAGCTTTGCTGTTGTTGTTGTTTTAAGAAAACATCTTATGACATCTTGAATCTGTATTTTTATTTACAATAAACAAGCAACCAATCACGTCTAAGACAACCTGAGCGCTTCTGATCGATTCGTTGTTATGGAAAGTACAGCAGGACGGATAATAAGACATAGAAAATAACCATAAGCATTCATGACAACTTTCCTGACCGGTTACCTCTCTAGGTGTTATTTAATCAAATTGTAAATGAGTAATGCACTTGTCGTGTGGAGCTCACATACTCACCAATGCGTAGTCAGGTCGATTTAAGCGCTTAAAGCCACTTATTCCACAAAACCGACGAAGTTCAATAAGTATAATCCCGTTTATGTTTTCCGTTTCTGTTTGGGAAATCGCAAAAGAGCAATGCCACACTTGAACGTGTTTGACACAACACAAGTGACCGGTGCGTGAGCGCGCGCGGATCAGTCACGCGCCTCTCTAGTGCTCTCTCTTCCTGAAAGGTGCGCTGTGAAGACTCTTACATTCCAGAAAAAGGATTCCAGAAATGACGAATCTCTCCTATAAAATACTCTGTGCGTTCAAATTGCCGGATCTAATGTTCCAAAGATGTCTATATCATGTCATGTTATATTTACAGCTTGAATTTATACCATAAGTGTTCATTCGAGGCTAATTTAACAGTTATTTCACAATGGTCTTCGTATTCGTTGATGGTAATTTAGTCAGGAAAACATCTGGGACTCCATGTTAATTCGTTGTGGTTTCTAAAGTTAGTGCGACATCTGGTGTCTGGACGCTGTAATGTCCTGAGAGCTCTTGGCGGTAACCATAAACTAGTTCAGGGTTGTCAAACTCAACTCCTGGAGGGCCAGGGCCCTGCAAAGTTGAGATTTCACCCTAATTAAACATATCTGATCCAACTAATCAAATCATTCAGGCTTATTTGAAAATTAATTATTTGGAACAAAACTTTCAAGGGCTCTGGCATTTCAGGAATTGAGTTTGACACCCCTGAACTGCTTGTTAATTTGGCATCTACTGATTGTGTCCCTTAATGTTACAATATGCAGAAATTATTTGCATAGAGACACTGATAATATCAGTGTGCAACATAATCCTAATTGTCTTCCAAAAATGGATTAAATCTTCTGGTCGCTAGAGTTGCAATGCAATAATTGTTTATTCCAGAATATAAATACACAACTACCAATACAAAAATTTATAAAAAAAAAAATTTAAAAAACATTTGCGACAATTTACACTTTCCGATTGTGAAAAAACACTGACTCAACCACATTTCAATTATTTGGGTCATTTCAAAGATGATGATTTTCTTGTAAGAAAGCCAGATTCATTTAGATATCAGATTTTCCCAAACACATCCAGATAAATTTGTCATCATGAAATTTCTTCCAGGTTCTCATCTCCAAACGATAATCATGATTAGCATAAAACACTAGTTTAGTATGTTTGGTGTCATAGTAGTAGTTTGGATATTTCCGATAGTCAGCAGTGCTAAAACCATAGGCTCTCACTTATATGAAAGCAGGAAAAAAACATGGCATTAATTAAAAAAAAAAAAAAAAAAAAAAAAAACAATAAGTCCAGGGGTCAGATCATCTGATAAAATCTGAATTATTATTATTATTATTATTATTACTACAATAATACTTACAATGTCACATGTGTGCATAGCCAGCAGAAGAGTAAATGCTCCATTAGTTGGCCTGACCAGCCACCATCTTTTTGTTTTCAATTGTTTTGCCATAAGAAACTTAAAATGAAAAATGTAAGACATGGCCATCAACAAATAATGAACTGATAAGTTCATGTACTGAATATATGAGTGTATGGATATTTCAGCTCTTACCTGTTACGCACATATGAGAAAGTCTGGATGGAGGATGTAGTAAGAACTTTCATTAAAATGGCCGCTGTAATAATTCCTTGGCCTTCAAAATAATAAATAATAATAACTCACTGAACAATAGGCATATTTATACTACAACAACCAAACACAAGGCAGATAGCTAAGTGAAAATGATTAATCGTTTACATTTTTGGCTTATGACAGGGGTGGGGAACTCACTTGGGCCAATGCTTAGCCACATTGGACAGAATATCATATCAGACAGGCCAAGAACAGTGAAAAAAGTTAAAACTGAATTTAACAATTCATCACCCATAATGTAAGCCAAAACAGGCTACCACAGCTAACATACAACTTGGAGGATGACACTGATACAAGGGCAGATCATTGTGATGTGGTGATCATTTTACCAAATCACTGAAATTTCAATTATTAATTTTAAGGAAACTAATTGTGAGGAAACCCACAGGACAACAGCAGAAGCACAATGGAGAAAAAACACAAATCTACGGGTGCTTCTCATTTCTTATTTGTGGATCCTTGTTTCTCCACCCCCCTTATGATGTAAGGGAAGGAGTCAAAAGAAAGCTTATTTGCATATTAGAATATTGTTGTTCACTCAAGTGTCACTTCAAAGCATCATCAGCTGCACTCATGGGATCTGGCCTTATGTTGTTAAAGTTTAAGAAATGCATAACTACTATCAGAGCAAAATGCCCTGTTGAAATATATTAGATGTAAGGTTTATTTAAACTGTGAAGGTAAAACAAATTAAAATTATGACAAATGTGAAGGGGAGGAGAATTTATGTGTGCATCAGTTTTTGCAACAACAAAGACTTCCGCATAAGATACACCTGTGTATCCACAATCATTGAAGGTTGCGCATTTATTACGCAGATGCAGCAAGAATATACATTAAGTGTCTAAAATTGAACAATAAAGTTTGCCATCTTAATGCCGTCTAACTTGATGTTCAATTGAATGTGCAAAGCAAACTGCTCTGTTTATGTCAATCTCATGTGCATGTTCGTTACAGTAGTAATTTCCTTATTTAGTACATCCCTAACAGTAGGATCCTGGCATGTTTCTTTCAGAAACACCATTGGCCATTAAGAAAACTTCATTTTATTTAAATTAAAAATAAGATAAAGACCCTATGTAAAAATGAGGCCCTATGTAAAAATGCCACACGGCGGCATTTTGAGCAGCCTTCGGAGCTCAAAAAACAAAAAAGTAGGCCTGCGAGGCGCAGTACAATGTGGAGCTTCTCCTTTGGTAACTGCAACTCTGTGTGGTTAATTCAGCAACTTTTCAGTTTCTTGGCCTGTGGGCCATAAGGAATGATCAAGTGGGCTGTATATTTTGCAATACTGGTTCATGATAACAAATATTGATTGATAATTACTTTTATGTTAGGATGACTTACGTTCGTCCATGATATGCTCCTGATGGTATTTTTCTATTCTTCATAAGGGACTCAAGAAAGTTGTAGTCTCTAGGACCCTCAGGGATCAGAACATATTTAATGTCCTTCCATAAAAAATAAAAAAAAACACTATCAGAGGTTCACCCAAAGTAGCCCACATCTAGGAACAAGTGATAGTTTAGACACACCTTATCAGTAGGAATCTGTTTGAAACCTCTCTTTTTGTGTACCATGAGGGACTGGATTAAGGAATGTGCCGTGTGCACATAAACAGACGTCCTTTTCCCAACATCCTCCTCATGGCCTGCTATAATGGCTGCATTCACCCTAGCAGAATCAAACAAGTGATTAAAGAAAAGCGTCACCCAAAAATGAAAATTACCCCATGATTTATTCACCCTCAAACCCATCCTAGGTATACAGGTGCATCTCAATAAATTAGAATGTTGTGAAAAAGTTCATTTTTTCTTCTAAGTTATTTCAAAAAGTGAAACTTTCATATATTTTAGATTCATTGCATGTAAAGTAAAACATTTCAAAAGTTTTTTTGTTTTAATTTTGATGATTAGAGCTTACAGCTCATGAAAGTCAAAAATCAGTATCTCAAAATATTAGAATATTTACATTTGAGTTTCAATTAATGACCATCCATACAGTATAAATTCCGGGTATCTCTTGTTCTTTGAAACCACAATAATGGAGAAGACTGCTGACTTGGCAATGATCCAGAAGACGAACATTGACGCCCTCCACAAAGAGGGTAAGTCACAGAGGGTCATTACTGAAAGGTGTGGCTGTTTACAGAGTGCTGTATCAAAGCATATTAAATGCAAAGTTGACTGGAAGGAAGAATTTGGGTAGGAAAAGGTGCACAAGCAACAGGGATGACTGCAAGCTTGAGAATACTGTCAAGCAAAGCTGATTCAAACACTTGTGAGAGCTTCACAAGGAGTGGACTGAAGCTGGAGTCAGTGCATCAAGAGTCACCACGCTCAGATGTCTTCAGGAAAAGGGCTACCAAGCCACTTCTGAACCAGAGACAACGTCAGAAGCGTCTTACCTGGGCTGTGGAGAAAAAGAACTGGACTGTTGCTCAGTGGTCCAAAGTCCTCTTTTCAGATGAAAGTAAATTTTGCATTTCATTTGGAAATCAAGGTCCCAGATTCTGGAGGAAGAATGGAGAGGCACAGAATCCATGTTGCTTGAAGTCCAGTGTGAAGTTTCCACAGTCAGTGATGATTTGGGCTGCCATGTCATCTGCTGGTGTTGGTCCACTGTGTTTTCTGAAGTCCACAGTCAACGCAGCCATCTACCAGGAAATTTTAGAGCACTTCATGCTTCCTTCTGCTGACAAGCTTTATGAAGATGCTGATTTCATTTTCCAGCAGGACTTGGCACCTGCCCACACTGCCAAAGGTACCAAAAGCTGGTTCAGTGACCATGGCGTTACTGTGCTTGATTGGCCAGCAAACTCGCCTTACCTGAACCCCATAGAGAATCTATGGGGTATTGTCAAGAGGAAGATGAGAGACACCAGACCCAACAATGCAGATGACCTGAAGGCCGCTATCAAAGCAACCTGGGCTTCCATACCACCTCAGCAGTGCCACAAACTGATCACCTCCATGCCACGCCGAACTGAGGCAGTAATTAAAGCAAAAGGAGCCCCTACCAAGTATTGAGTACATATACAGTAAATGAACATACTTTCCAGAAGGCCAACAATTCACTAAAAATGTTTTTTTTTTTATTGGTCTTATGAAGTATTCTAATTTGTTGAGATAGTGAATTGGTGGGTTTTTTGTTAAATGTGAGCCTAAATCATCACAATTAAAAGAACCAAAGACTTAAACTACTTCAGTCTGTGTGCACTGAATTTATTTAATACACGAGTTTCACAATTTGAGTTGAATTACTGAAATAAATGAACTTTTCCATAACATTCTAATTTATTGAGATGCACCTGTATATTTTATATATATATATATATATATATATATATATATATATGATTTTATTCTTTCAGACAAATACAATCAGAGTAACATTAAAACTGTCCTGGCTCTTTCAAGATTTATAATGGCAGTGAATGGTGGTTGAGATTTTAAAGTCCAAACGTGCATCAATCCATCATTTATTTAAAAAAAAAAAAAAAAAAAAAAAAACTCCACATGGCTCTGAAGGGTTAATAAAAGCCTTCTGAAGTGAATTGATGTGTTTGTGTAAGAAAAATATCCATATTTAAAATTTTATAAATCGTAATCTCCAGCTTGTTCACGAGAGAGTGGCGTTCCAGCGGATGACGTGTAATGTAGACGTAGCATAAGCTCCGGTGAGAATATGCTAGTCTCGTGAGAACCAAGTTGTTTACAGCAAAGAAAAACCAGTCTCCTCTTGGCTTATATTGAAATCCTCCATGTGGAGTACTTTTTATGATGGATGGATCCACTATTTTTGGGCTTCAAAATCTCAACCCCTATTCACTGCCATTATAAAGATTTGAAGAGCCAGGACATTTTTTAATATAACTCTGATTGTATTTGTCTGAAAGAAAAAAGTCATATAAACCTAGGATGGCTTGAGTATGAGTGAATGGGGTAATTTTTATTTTTGGGTGAATTATCCCTTTAAGAGGTTAAAGCTTTGACAAGATATTCTGATTTACACATAATAACTCTGACTGATTTAAACTTTTCAGTTTACCCGAACACATAATCAGAAGAGTCAATCTCCTTTCCTAGCCTGGAGCCATTGAGAATGCCGTCAGTCCCAACAACAGCACAGCAAATACAGCCATCCTTTGCTCTTGTGAGTACTTGTAGTAACTGGGTAGATGCAAGTTTAGGGATGGTGTCAACAGCTGCTTTTATGGCTATAAAATAGAAAAATAGTTCATTATTCTAAAACCATGTCTTAATAAACCATCTGCATTATCACATTTATGCTTTCGGATTAAACAAACCTGTGTAATTTAGCCCCATGTAGCCAAAAGGGTTGTTGAAGTGATAAAGTTGGTTCCACTCACTCATGTTGAGATGATCACTTTGTAAAAACAACAGAATGTTTGGAATAAACTTCTCCTTAAACACGGGATTAGAAGAGTTCCGCAAAGACATTGTGCATTCCTGAAAAACATATGAAAAAAGTAGCCAGAATCATGTAAAGCAGTCTAAAAACAGTTAGAAAAGTTGCATATGTGTTTTACGTTTTCTCATATTATCAGGTTTCTATGGCTCACGTAGAATGATATAGCGAGAATATGGAGCTCATAATCTAAATACTCATATTGTAAATATTTTCTTTGTAGTTTTGCCATTTAAATAAGAATTAACAAATGAGAAAAGGAATTAAATAGAACTGACAAATCAAAGATTCTTGTTTTAACAATTTACCAAATCTCCCACCATTTTTGAAAATGGGGTTGTATCATTTTCTAGGGGGAAAAATTATGCATGGAGAAATCATGTAAAATACAGTAAGTTGCCTCAGTCCAGTAAATGTTCATTTTAAGATATTACTAAAAATGAAAGTTATTTTTACATTTTCTTTGCAAAAATCATTCAAAATTAGGCTGCAAAAAGACATGCATCACGACCTGGACATTTTTAGAATTACACTAAAAGGCCTTTTACTTGTAAAAGATAAAAACTATCAGAAGGCATGTGGTAGATTGTGTTTTTCAGCAAATTTTTAATCATGGTGATCATTTAGAGTCCTAAAATGGCAGGGATGCATCAGCCACATTAGCAGGATGTTCACAAATTTTTCTCTAGTTGTTGTTGTCCACTTACACTCGGTTTAAACTATGGATCCAACCGATATATATCATCAAATTTCCACTGGGGCAGAGAAGTAAATTTGTGCTTGTCCATAAATGGTACAAGGGTTGATTGAGTCCCAAGAGGATCGAGATGGGTATAAACGGAGGTCGGAGCCAGCTGCAAATGGGTGGGCCAGCCGCAAGTGGGTGGGACTTAAGCTGCAAGTGGGCTGTACCATAGATATATATATATATCTATTGGCTGTACAAACCAACAGAAGATTTTGATTGGTTTGTTTAATGTCATGTGGGTTGTAGTATCCGTTCACGCTCCTGGTGGCGGTAGTGGGCGATTTTTTTTGCGATCCGTCAAAAAAACGAAGAAGACGTCTTTCAGTGGCAGCACGGTAGATGAGTGGAAGAGGTAAGCGTGATGTACAATTTTTGTT
>JAFVLL020040897.1:0-20228 GCA_021397915.2 Tor tambroides
ATATATATATAGTACACTAAACATGTCATTATTTCCTTAAAAAGTAACTAAATGTTTTAAGCCATTAAAAAACAATTATAAATAATTCTTAATTACTTAATATAAAATCTTTATATTAAGAAAAATGTATCCTTATAATCTTTTATAATATATAATCCATTGTGCTTTGGTGAAGGATTTGGTTCAGAACTACAAACACTAATAAAAAGTGTTAAAAACTACAAACATGGCAGATGTGTGTGACAGACAGTTAAGTTTAAATTAATATTTGAAGTTACCTGTGTTATATTTCATCTGCAACAACAATGTGAACTTTTATAAACATCCATTTGGATATTAACTTAATTGCATCATTATGGCAAAAAATATGAGCAGAGTTCGCCGCATTAAGACCCACAGCTGGCAGATCAACGTGCTACTTCTTTTCTCTCCAATACGGTAGGAACTTAAATTAAATGAAATATGGAGGATGTTAACCCTGACAAGATGATTGACAAGCCAGTTTACAGTGACAGGGTGTGTGTAACTATGCGTCAGAGTGGTCCGTTAAAGACGCAATGACGTGATAGTATATCCCAAAGCTTGCCTACTCTTCTACTACACACTCAAAAATGTGTACTTTTTCTTCACCAAAAGAGTACGTACTTTAAGGCCGTAGTATAAGTAGGCACATTGTGATGCAGCATTGTTGTCACACAGCATTATAAACAGGAAGTGAGCTGTTGAGTGGAGGTGGATGTTAGTGTTTGTATTTGACCAGCTCTCATTTACTCTGTCCTAGGGTGCCCTCTGCTGACCACTACTGGCCTATCAGGCCTGATCCAACTGCAGGAGCTAGAGGAGCTGGAACTGACCAACTGCCCGGGTGCCACAGCCGAACTCTTCAAATACTACTCCCAGCATCTGCCGCGCTGCATGGTCATCGAGTAGAGCAAAGAGTTTCATGGGCACCAGCAGCCACCACATCACCAAAACCTCCTCCTACAGACTGATGATAAACCCAACTTCATCCTGGACCCACAGGAAGAATCAATGAGAGAAACTGAATGGAAGTTTTTTCTGGAGGGGTGAAAAAGGATCATTGACATGGAAGATAAAAAGGGAAATCTGAAAGAAAAGGTCGGAACGGGCCTGGACTGACGAGCGAGAGGGAAAATGTACAAAGCGCAGTGGGTCAGAGGCTAGATCTTTCATTAAATAACATGACACATAGGAATCAGCCCCCACACATACATGAAACATGTTCCTCCACTGAACTCTGAGACTAGCTTCCATGTCTCATCCAAAACTGTTTATCCTGAAGTGACAAAGGTGTGCGCTGCCTGTTTGAGCTGTCTCTCATATCCAGGGAAAGGTAGAGAGGAACCAAAACGTTTAAGGGAAAGAACGAGGTTAAGGAGCCACTGCAACAGGGTCTCTTCGCTTTTGTCCAGCGCCATCCGGGTCTCTCGCTCCCCTCAGTGGTGCTGCCGCTCCATCTCTGTGTCTTATCAAGGGAAAAAATCGAGAACTTTAGAGATGAACAGCTACGTAGATTTTCACATCAACGCTACTTGCTTTTTGTCATGCAGTTCTCTTTTTGTCTTTTTTTTTTAAATATTATTTTTTTAAGTATTATTTTTGATGATAAGGATTACTGTGAAACATTTATGGTATGAGTTCGAAGTTTCGGACACTTTGAATAAGATGGAAATCCAGGTACGGTGAAGGTACAGTATTGAGAGGTACTGTCCTTTGAAAGGAACCAGCATAATCAGAAGTCAGAAGGTTATTTTTCCCAGCAGATTGCTCTTTTAAAGACATTTCCAGATATTTTCAGTCGGGGAGAGCGGGGCGGATCGGAACTGCTCATGCATTTTAATATAGTTCAAAGGGACTGTAGTTTGTACAAAAGATAGCTTGGCTTTTTCATCTGCCTGTTTTATTTTAATTCCATTTTGATGTCAATTGATATTAGTGGCTTATGTGCAGGTTTCCATATTAATCCTGATTCAATTGAAAATGAGATCTCTGAGTGATCCCATAATGCACCTGGGCCACGTGACAGCCTTTCATAGACTGAAACTGCACGTCATTGCTTACTTGTCACCAGGCCAAACCATTACAGCAGCGGACAGCATGGCAGTTCTACCATAGTTTCTTATAGTTACGGGTGCAGTGTCTCTTTCAGCCCGAGTGCTTTTAAATACATCTGATGAATACGGTTTACAGTGATTTGCATCAAATGCAGAGGCAGGCCAGTGTAATTAAAGTGATCACACACAAGCTTATTACAGTAGTCTCTCTTCATCTAGCAGTTTTGCTTTCCCATTAAGCAATACCCACATGTCTGCTTTTAGATTAGCAGCGCCTCTTTTGATTTTCAGAGGTGCCGGCTTCTTCGCCCTCACAATTGTGCTCATCTGTGGTGCCTACCTCATTTTATCATGGGGTATGTAGAATACAGGTCCGCAGGGGAATTTGCAGAAACCAGCCATTTGTTGTTTTCCAACCCACTCCATACCCCATAGCGAACCCTGCATTTGTCCTCTCAGGAGATTAACGTGCTGCTCAGATCATCTCAGATGGGTTTGCTGTGATGTTGATGACCTTAATGTTCACCTACTCAAACTTAACACATGCAAAGTGGCAGAAAAAATGGCGTGGTGAACAATCTTAGATTGGCAAATAATTTATTTAAAAGCTCTAACTAGTGAAATGTGTTTACCTCTGAAGATTCTAATCATCTGTGGACAGATATGGTAGTAGTGCATGCAATTGGGTACTTTTTTCTTCAGGAAAGTGTACAGAAATGTACTAGTCATCTTTGAGATTTTAGGCATGCTGGACGTCCCACTCAAACCACGGCTGGTTAGCGCCCCTGCTGGTACATGCCCGAACTACATCATGTGGATGCAAAAAGCAGCCAGCCAAAATTAGCAACATATTTTGACTTAATAACTATCTTTTAAAAAGAAAGCTTCCTAGAGTGATGACATTGAAGAACCATATTCAGTTTTCCAAAGAATTTTGCAGTGATCAGTTCATTTTGCCAGCAAGGAACCTTTATTTTGTGTACAGTTGCGATTAATGTCAATTCTAATTGATTGCTAGCTTTCTCTAGCTATTACAAACCTCTTAGATTCAAAAATTAAGCTAATCTTACTCCAAAAAGTGCAGAACAAAACAGATGGAAACTATGTCAGGACAATTCCAACATCACAGTCTTTAAGTGGACACTACACTATCCCACTCTAAATTCACTAAGCTTTAAAGATAACAGATTATATCTTCTAAAGGACACATTAGCATAAACATTAGCACTCACCTCAGACAGTCGATCTCTCTTCTTGTATATAGTGACCTGTTTAATGGGGGGTCACAGCTAATCAGGGTTAGCGGCTGCTGCTTATCCAGGCGAGATCCCCTGACACTTTTAATCTCACTACCTTGTGTGACTTTATCTTTGAATCATTGAAGTTGTTACATATTTATTTGCTTTTACTTATCATTGGTAGTGGGTTAATTTATTGACACAATGCACATATTTATTTATTTATTACATTTCCGAGGATTGTACAAGGTTTATTTAGAAGTAGAACATGTTTTTTTGATGGGGTCTACTATGGAAATTGGAGTTGAGTTTTATTCAGATGAACTGACCCTTTTTTTAAAAACCATGGTTTCGACGGTTAGATTAAGTGTTTTTTTTTTTTGTTGTTGTTTTTTGGCGGGCAGACTGTTGACACACAGCTGACAGAAGAATGGAAGGGCAATAACTTGTTGACAGAGGCCTGGCTGACAGTGAGTTGACCTACCTTTTCTAAGCTAGCCTACCCTACCGATGCCCATTTTCTCATGTTTAATGACTAATCTAGTTCACCTCTTTTGTTTTTGGTTGTAAAATGGATGTAAGTTGAGAGACGCTGTCATAAAGTCTAGTAGCCTAATAGTGAATCGGCATTGTGTCCAGGATTGGATGTTAAATATTCTGCACCAGTTCATATGCCTGCGCTCAAATTGTAGCTCTGTTTGGTTGCTTTGAGGTATCCTGATGACTATATTGCAGTATTTACACTCATTTGATAGTCTTACAAAGAATGCAACAGGTTTTACTCACTAGCAAAGATCTGAAGGAAATCCCATCAAAGCGCTTTTCATTTTGTATGTCTCCATAATAGAAACAACCATTTGAGATGAATGAAATAAAGAGAGATTATTAATATATCGCTAAGGCATTGCATAGTATTTGAGGACAACTGTATGAAACTGTCGGAGATATTGTATTAATCTTGTATAAATCGTTTTCACTTCCAAACCGAGCCTATTCCCTCTTTGTATAGAATGAGAGTTTATGTGTGTGGGAACTTTTTCACCTAATAGAACCCTAAATATAAATATAATAGCTCATGCACTAACCCCACTGTAACCTGTAAATATCTATCAATATTTCGAGGTCATCTGTCAGAAGGTTTCAACTGTTTTTGAGGCTGCCTGGCTCTAAGCGCACACATCCATAACGCTTGAAACGAGCCAACGGAGAAACCTGGTCAAGAAAGAGGCAAGATATGCAAAAAGGTTGATGTCTTTTAGCGATGAGTAACATCAGCAATGGATAGTATAAAAGACTTAAGCTTGTTTCACTTTGTACATTGAGCTAATATCAAAGACATGTTAATACGGGCTAAATGCAAGAACATTAACAGATGTTTATTGTGTGTCTACACTGACGTTACGCCTGCTGCCTTCCTCATACAATCGAGGCAGGGTTACTTTTCCGAGTCAATGAAATAATGGTACTACTGTGTGAATTTCGCTTTCTTACTAGACAAATCTGGCTGGCAGATATGGAGTGGTTCTGTCTGATTTACACTGTAAATTTAAACCATTTTCAAGGCCAGTTTCCATGAATAGTGCTCCTCTGTTCTTCCTCTCTGAAGAGGTTTTACTAGCTTACCACATCCAGAGTGTGTTGGCAGTTTCTGTTCACCCTCCAGCTTAAATGTCTGGCGCTTCTAATTGTTAAGCGAATAGAATAAATAATCTGTTCCTCTAACTCTTCCCAACTAACATATGTCAGGATTGTTTCTTTTATAAAATTTGAGAACGACATGATTCAACAACAGAAAACAGCTCTTTTGTTGGCTCTTTGTATGTACTTGTACATGTAATACTAAACCAATATTAGTAATGCTTTTGACATTCATACAGGGTCCGTAAAAACGACTTTTATTCTGGTGCAAACACTTGGTTTGGGTGACTGTGGTTCAACAGCCTAATGAGCAATGTTAAATATCTGCCTCACACTGATTATCTAAAATGTTTCTCTCATTTATTTGGTATTTTATTTCTCTGGTGTGACATGGGCATGTCACAGTTCTCAGTTCTTTAGGGTACATTTCTTTCTGTAAATACTGTTGTAGTGGTTAATTTAAAATGAAAGAGAAAAAAGACAAAGTTTTTGAACTCCATCTCATGGCTGCAGTGCCTTGTTAGACAAGCGTTGTTGTTTTCAGTTGGTTGGTTCCAGTCTGCACCGTTTTAGTAAAAGTTGTACAAAATAAGCACCATATCTGCGTCATTAATTTTCTCTGACATTAAATTATTAAAGGCGTAGTTCACCCAAAATGTATTTAATGATCAAACTGTACGGCTTGCTTCTGTGGAACAACATATAAGGGTGATAAGGTGATTAAATTAATGATTTTTCATTTTTGGGTGAACTATTCTTTTAAGACATGTTGTTAGCTGATACTGTATGTTTCAGTGTTGCTTCCTGAATGTGCATGCACACACACAAACACAAACACATCTACCTATTCTGCGAGACACACCGTTTATAATAAGTGTTTTGACCCCAGAGACCTTTTTTTCAATGAAGGCGGCTCTAAAAAGGAAGAAAAGCTTAGTTGTGCTTTGCAGGTCAACAAAAACCTATCCCCCAGAGCTTGATAAATGATGTTTCAATCAGGCAGTTGGGGCTCTGCTTTATAAGCATGTGTTATATAAGAGTCTTAAGTAAGCTATTTTGGCAAATTTAGCCTGATGTTAACACTCCTGAAGCAAGTCACAAAGAAAACGTCTTCACTTGGCACCCAGTAGCTTTCACAGATAATAAAAACACAAACAAGGACATCAGAAGAAGAAAATGGATCAAAGGTGACGCGACTGTTGAGGTATGATAGACACCTGTCTAACGGTCAGTCTTCAGTGAAGAGTTTTTAGGCCATTCTAAAATAAAGAGAGATTCCATTTTTAAGTCATTGTACATACAACTATCACATAAACATACAATACTGTTCAGAACTTTGGAGTCGGTAAGTTTTTTATTTTTTTTATTTTTTTTGAGAAATTCATTTTATTCAGTAAGGATTCATTAAAGTGACACTATAATGTCAAAAGATGCATTTTTCTTGACTTTTTTTTAGATTAAAGAGTAAAAAAAAAAAAAAAAAACTTCCGGACTTCATCAAGCAGCACAACCATTTCCAACTAATAATAAAACTAATAAAATAATTATAATGACAATAATAATATAAAAATGTTTCATAAGAACCAAATCAGCATATAGGAAAGATTTCTGATGACACTAAAGACTTCTGAAAATTCAGCATTAAAATATATTAAAATGATATTTGAAATTTTAATTAGTTTTTGGCTGCATTCTTGGTGAGCCTAAGACACTTCTTATCATTCACCAAAAAAAAAATTACTGACCCCAAAATTTAGAACGGCAGTGTATAACATTACAGCAATCTCCAATGAAACTAATAGCATTGATCAGTGGCTCCACATAAATATTGAATGGTGGCAATTTTTTAATCATAAATCAATGGTGTTTACATGTATAGTAAAATTAGTAACAAGGAAATGATGATGATGCCGCTAATACATGTCGAGTAAAAAATGTGATGCTGTGATAGAAAATAAGAACACATTATGGATATGTACAATAGCTTTGATAAGCAACAGGGTAAGATGGACTTCTGACGTCCAGTGGAGAGAAGTAAACAGCACAATGTGTACCTTTAAACAGCAAGTTAACTAGGTTAGTGAAAGAAAAACATCCCTACATACAACCGTAAGCTTGACCTGTTACTGAACGGCAAACATCAGTAAGAATCGCCTTTCTCTTGTTCCTTTATCCATCTCTCCATTAGAAATGATCAATAGTATTACATTTCACACCAGACCTTTAAGGTCAAAGGTTATATTTGAAATATTTCCCGTTATATCAACACACTGGCTATCATCACAGCAGTCATTTAAGGATAGCAGTAAGAGACTCTTTAAGTATCTGTTAAGAAAATACCTTCAGCTTCGAAGCAGCTATGGTAACAAAAATATTTAGAGTCTAAAGTTTTTTTTTTAATCTCTTCTTTTACAAAAGTTCAGGGAAAGATCATATTTTGTGGTAAAAAAAACTAAAATAATTACTTATGAAAATAAAAGATCAAAAGGAGCATGTCACATTGCTGGTTCAGTGTAAATGTATAGGTGCAGAAACACAGATAGGGATTATGGGATTTTCTCATCCGGCGAAGTGTCAGGCGTGCAGGAACACACACACGTTTTCCAACATACCAACCCTCTGTGCCATTCATTCGGCAAAAAACGGATCAAAGACATCAAGAGAGAGAAAAAAATAGAGGGAAACTTTCTCTTAGCCAAAACCTGGTTCAATTCTACCCATAATTCATCCCAGATCCCTACCCACAATATAGATTCATTTCAAAAATAGACTCATATATGAAGTTTACATGCCTAAGCGGAAATGTCTTTAGTCAAACGTGTCGAATTTCCATCAATGGCAATCTCGAAAGTGAAATGTTCATCTCTCCCATTCTGACTGGGGGTGACGGACGGGCACACGCTCCATCCCTTTCAAAGGTGACTCTCTGCATCGCTCTTCTCTAGGGTACCGTTCTCCAGGGTCAAAGGTGAAAGCGCCAGTCCATTGGCATTGCTCTCGTTAAGTCTTTTCACCCTGTAGGTCTCATAGTGGATGTTGTGAGTGACGTCCTTCAAATCTTGCAGGTGGGACCTTGAAAGTAGAGCGCAGTAGAGCATAACATCAATTTTGATCCCACAATAACATCCCCTAAGGGAAATATGCACAGTGTAAAATAAAAGTCATTCTCTTATGTGGAATTGAATTGTTTTCTGACTACATCAGCTTTTTATGATCCCTTTGTGTGATTCGGTTGGTGTTTTCCTGGTGTAATTTGATCTCGGCTTCAGCAGGAGGCCGATAAAAAAGTGTGAAAGGCGTTTCAAAAGTGTGGAGAGTTATAACGGTCATCCTTTGTTTCCCATTTCAGCAGGGAATCACTCTCATACCATCTGTCAACGGGCCACCATCCAAGAGTTACGGCGAGAGGGCTTTGTGACCTGGCCTCACCCGATCAGACTCTGTAATTAACCTGTCCTTTACTGAGCTCAAGGAAAGGATGTACTCTTGCCTTTCTCAGCTCTCCCTTTCCTGAGCTGTTCGGCCCCACTACTCATATATCTACTTTAGAAAGCTGATAACCATTTCAGCTGGTTAAATCTATAAAGCAAAGGTTTGTAAAAGTGATATAGTTTGGTCCCAAATTATAACTACTATGTACTTACATTTAAATTAATCATTTGGTACAATGCACTTATTGTGTACATACATGTATTTACATTGTACTTATATTTAAAAATACCTGCATGTAATTACATCTGTAATTAATTTCTCTAATTACATTTAAAATTACACTGTTGACCCATCCCTTACACCTTAACCCACCAATAAACCTACCCATACCACCAAACCTGTCTCTAACCTTACCCGTATCCCACCTCAATAACAGCAAAAGTGTTTTGCAATGCAATATGAAATACATTGCAATACATTGTACTTATTTTTTATGTAAGTACATAGTAGTTGAGGCCACTTAATAGTGGGACCGTTCGTTTTGACTGCATGAAACTCTGATTAATCCGTTGTTTAGAAATTCTAAAGGAATGCTAATGGAATTTCTTTCATAACTTGGAATCAACCATAAAAATCAACTAAAATTGTACAGGATACAATAAAATGAAATAAATTAAAAATAAATGAATAAAAAGGATATTTTAGAATGTAATGGAAAAAAAACCATAAAACAAAATAACAGAAAAAGAAAGACAATAAAACAAAAATGAAATAGAATTTCACTTTTTCCAGTATGCTCTTAATAGCCCCCTCCCCCCCACACACACAGGTAGGATTGGTTCTAAATTATGATTTGGAGTCATTATATGATTATGATGATATTATATGATTATGATATAAATTCAGGTAGCATTTCTTTGGTATTTTTTGTTTATTTATTTATTTATTTATTTTTTATGGGATGAGATGAGAATGTCTAAAAACATTAGTTGAGCCAGAAACTGCCATTGTTGGGCAATACCTCCAGTTTTGTACTCATGAGGAAGTCAGCCTTCTTTACCTCTGGTTGTCCACCTATAGTTGAATATTTGATTCTAAACTAGTATGGGATGCCATTGATCTTGTGGTTTGGACCATATTTTAAAAACAGAAACTTTGAGAGGGGTAGACATGATCTAATCCTATCAACCATAATGTAAGGGTTATTAATGGCTGCTCCCATTTATCAAAATAGCAAGATCACGTATACTAACGTCATTCTGTTATGATATTTGAAGACTTGCAAGTGAAAAAATATGACTTACCTGATAAGAAGATCTCTCAAGTGTGCAAACTCGCAATGCGCAACATTTTCAACTGAAATAAACAAAATACAAAGGCATGTTCAAGAATTCATCCAGGGATTTTGCTTCACTGTACTTTCGACACACACCACTTGATGGCAGTGTTGAATAACCTAAATCACAGACAATCTTGCCTCGTGAAGCCTGTCAGCCATCACTGCACAATTAGATTTGACAATTGTTACAGTTACCCTGCTGAAAAGACCAGCATGGGTTTCCATGTAGGTCAACCAACAATCTTTCTGGTGAAACTAGTTAAGAAAGCTGGCGGAGACACCAGCATCCAAAACACAAAATATTACTGGTGACGATGTCTCACCTTCGATGATCCCCCACTTTGTTTTTCTTCCCAAGACTTTGTTCCCATTCACCTGGTGTTCCTTATCTGTTCCCACCACAGCAAAGGGGATGTTTTCCTGAAAGAAACATTCACCATACCTCAAAAATTCATTAAGTACAAAGCATAAATCCACTTAGAGCAACTAAAGAAACTGTTCACATAAAAATGAACATTTGCTAATAATGTATTCACCTTCAGGTCATCCAATATGTGAATTAGTTTGTTTCTTCATCAAAACATATTTTGAGATATTGAGAATTACAATATTTGCTCACCAATGGATCCTCTGTAGTTAATGGGTGCCGTCAAAACGAGAGTCCAAACAGCTGATAAATACATCACAATAATCCACAAGCAATCCACACAACTCTAGTACATCAGTTTTTGTAAGAAACAAATCCATCAAGACATTTTTAACTTAAAACCACTGCTTCCAGCTAGAGTCCTCTATCAACAATATTTCTTTCTCCAGTGACAACATAATCTTGTCTGAATCAGGAGCGAAATATGCATAGATCAATCTCTGTTTACAAGCAAAAACAGATTTAAAAAAAAAAAACAGTTCTAAACAAAAATGTAAGTTTTGATGTGAGAAGACAACAGGGGATGGACTTTTTCAAGGCTTAATGATGGATTTGTTTCTTCCGAACAGCTTTTCGGAGTTTGGAGTTGTGTGGATTCTTGTGATGTGTTTATTAGCAGTTTTAACTCTCATTCAGACGGCACCCATTCACTGCAGAGGATCCATTGGTGAGCAAGTGATGTAATGCTAAATTTCTCCAAATCTGTTCAGATGAAGAGACAAATTTATCCATATCTTTGATGGCCTAAAGATGAACACATTTTTAAAAGAATTTCAACCCCAAAAATAATACCTCTGTCATCCTTCAACAGGAATGATCATTTTAGGGTGAACTAACCATTTAGATCAACACAGCGCAGCAATAACTTCTTAAAGTAGTGTCATCATACCCTAATCTTATCGTTGAGTATCCGGTCTTCAGCATCCTCATCATATTCTTTCTGTGGATACACTCTGATCCCATTGGCCTGGAGGTCCTGTCTTATCTGCAGACAGAAGCTTCCAGTTAGATGGATTTACACTGATTTTTACAACCCACCACACACACATATACACGAAAACCACACGCTCGCCCCGGGGGTGAAATATGACAGCAGCTTCTCTCCCTCCAGCTCTTCCCGCTGTATTTTACTAGTCTCTATCTCAACCCTCATGCATTCTTGCACTCAGAGGCCACAGTAAAGTTCACCAGGAAATTCTGTTTTTTTTTTTCCCCCTCACAGCCTGAATTTCGGGCCCGAGGTGCAAAGCATTAGACATTAATGCCTTTGCTGCCATGTGTTCGTGTGGGGGAGGATTTTGGAGTGTGGCTGTTGTACATGGATATGATATCAGCGATTGATATCTTGAGCACAGTGTGACGTCCGCCCCCGCACGGCGCTCTGCTCGGGCTATTGAGCAGTGAGAGACAGCTCTGGATAATGGGCTGAAATGACAGAGTACATCATTAGAAGTGTTGTTTGGTGTATATTGATAGGAGACACACTGCGTGCGGGGGCCGTTCTGGCCCCGCGGTCCGTGCCGTCGGAGCTGTCCAAAAGCGCTCCGTGGGGAGAACTGATGGCAAGTGGCCCGGGCCCAAGTAGTAGCTATACATCAGTCAGAGGAGAGACCGTCTCCCGACGGAGACGTCGCAGACACTGCTCATAACCTTAGCATGGCCTATTCATTTTTCCAACCCAGAGCGAGCGGCCGCATGCCAAGAGACCTTTGGTTATTTGAATCCGATGATTCTCTCTCGCTCCATTCAGCCCAGGTTTTTCAATCCATCTCACTTTTTTTTTAATCCACACAGCTGAACTGTGAATTTTGAAAATTCCAGCATTTACAGCAGCAGGTCATCCATATTCATGACCTCAATTATGCGAAGGGCTGAATATTTACGTGTGGTTGGGAAATATAGAGGGGTGAATCCGATTGTGCCTGCATATCATAAAATGTGAGTGAAGTTCTGCGCGCAGGTGTTGATGACAGACAGCTCACCCTCTGTTTGAACTCTAGCCGCTCCTCTAGAGTAAGCGTGTCTGCTTTGGCGATCACAGGGACGATGCTCACTATCTTCCCCAGTCTCCTCATGAACTCCACATCTATAGGGCGTAACCTGTAGAAGAGCAGGATGGATCGTTACTAAGGGCCAGTTTACACCGTTTACACCATTTTTTGACTTCTGTATTCTCTAAATACAATGGGGTTCATACCATAGAGATAACTTGCTTTGGATAAAAGCATCTTCTAAATGAATAAATGAAAATAAATAAATCTAGATCATGTGAAGCTAAAATATCATTAGATGAAGTAACAAAATAATGTTACACGCACCATTCAAAAGTCTGGGATTAGTGAGTTTTTTTTTTTTGAATAATGATTTTGTTTAGCGAGGATACATTAAATTGATCAAAATGTCACTGTAAAGACATTTATAATGTTACTAAAAATGTCTTTTGAAAATTCTATCCATCAAATAATCCTGAAAAAATGTATCATGGTTTCTCCAAAAATATTAAGTAGCACAACTATTTTTGACGTTGACAATAATAATAAGAAGAAGAAGAAGAAGAAACATTAAAATATAAAATAGTTCTTTTAAATTGTAACAATATTACTGTTTTTACTGCATTTTTTGATAAAATAAATGCAACCTTGGTGAGCACAAGAGACTTCTTCAAATACATGATTACTTGACAAAAAAATCTTACCGACCCAAACTTTTGCACATTAGTGCATATTTTCCAAGATAAGATGCATTGCAAGCATTAAATATCGAAATTTTAAAATGATTTACAAATTATGTCTGTATGTTAAGGTCCACTGCATTCAAAAGACAGCAATTTCCTCACAGCTGTCAGACTTTTTTCAGTAAGATGCATTTGTTTTGCTGCCAAAAGAAGATTTTTCACAAACTCTTACTAGGTTAGTGGGTTAAAATCTCCAGACTAAGACCCCTGAGACTGTGTAATGAAGCCATGTCATATTAAATGCGACAGACGCACAACAGCATTTTAACACATATGGCTAGGTGTGAACCACATGATGTGTGCAGGAAGTTGACACACACCAGTGTCCAGTGGCTGGCAGGAAGTAGACACAGCAATGAACGCGGGTGTCAGGGATTCTTCTCTTCCTGTTGACATTCAGCTCCTCCTTCAGGTATTTTTCATACTGTTCATTGACATACTTTACAATGGGCTCCCAGCTGAGAAAAAAGACACAGGGAAGGATTATCATCACAATTAACAACATATGCTTATACTTAAAGTTAATGTAGCAGTCAGGCAAAGTCGAAGCATGATTTTAGTGTAAAGCCTATGCCAAAATGCTCTCTAATTACTAAAGAATTTATCTCACACAGTTGTGGAGCTATCTGAACAGCTACAGTAGAGTCCAAAAGCCTAAGCTTGATCGAGTGAAAATGATATTATCAACACAAATTAAATAAACAGTTGAATCAACATGAATATCAGGATGTCTATTGGATTTAGTTCTGTGTAAAACCTGATAATCATGTTCTCCAGCATGATTTTATAATGACCCAAAGAGCATCTCATGCTTCAGCAGAACATCTGACCTTCTGTACAAAGGTCACAAATGTCAGCCACAAATATACTTTTAGGTTTTGAATAGTGACGTAGAAATAGTACAGTATCTGGTCACACTTTATATTAGGTGGCCTTAACTACTATGTACTTACATCAAAAAATAAGTACAATGTACTTATTTTGTTCATATTGTATTGTAAAACACTTTTGCTGCTATTGAGGTGGGATGGGGTAAGGTTAGGAACAGGTTTGGTGGTATGGGTAGGTTTAAGGGTGGGTTAAGGTGTAAGGGATAGATCAACAGTGTAATTACAAATGTAATTACAGAAATTAATTACAGATGTAACTACATATGGGTATTTTTAAAATGATGAGTACAATGTAAAAACATGTATGTACACAATAAGTGCATTGTATCAAATGATTAATTGAAATGTAAGTACATAGTAGTTAAGGCCACCTAATATAAAGTGGGACCCAGTATCTTAATTTTTTTCATTTATTTTAAAATGATTCATAATTCTAAAACGGTTTATTTTCAAGATTAAATTAGATTTTGAATACCATATTTTAAATCTGCTCTTAAACTTTCAGACTCTACTGCATTTTTAAATAGTATGAATTAATCTGATAATGTTGCTCTCACCAGTTCTCATTGTTGATTTGGTCTCCAAATCCAGGGGTGTCAATTACCGTAAGCTTCATCTTCACCCCTTTCTCCTCGATGACTAGAAAATAACAAGACAAAAGAGTTAGAGTGTAAAAGAGTGGATGGAAAAAGGCTAAAATAAAAAAATCAAAACGGATCCACAGCAGTCTGAATGAAGATTAAGTTGACTAGGATTTAACTTTCATTTTCCAGAAACATCCATTCTTAAGGACTATCAGTTAAAATCACACACTGACGACCCTAAGCTTTTCATTTATTCTCCATATCTGATTTAATGCTGCAGGAATGCATTGTACAATATGAAAATCAGCCTGTAAAAAGGGTCTAATAAGCTGTCTGTGCAAGCAGGGATCCCTACTGTATCCCTGGCATTGGCTGATTGACATTTGCTGTTAACTCATCACGTTAATCCTTCTGGATGAGGCAATCAAGGAAAATATGACGAGACTGTAACGAGGAAAAATTAAACTGTCAGTCAACACTCCAGTTTATGAGTTTCAAAGTGCTATAACCCTATCTGAAGATCATCAATTTTTCGTTCACAGTGGGCCATTAGCAAAAGAGAGTGCCAGTTTTTGGACTGGTGGGCCAATGATTGAAAACCCCCTCATGATCAGCTAATGAAAACACATATGCTTCTCTTGGCATGACTCAGCGACAAAGCAGGGCTTATTTCTTCCCGTATTCACCCACATGGAGGGAGCAGAGCTGAATGGTGGCATTGAGCGGCCCGCCACTTCATTTTCTGCACTGTGTAGTCTTTGAGAGAAGGGGGGGATTGTGTAACACTCATCTCCCCTGGCGGTCAGTCTACAGGCCAGCTTTTTTTTCATGGGCTGTGAGGGCCAGTGGGCAGCTTTGTAGTGTGTGGAGGTGTCAGGCACCCTGAGACTTTGGTAGTCTTTGTTTTCCACAGGCCTGTACTTTAGAAAGACAAAACTGCTGGGGAAGCAAGGGACGGCAAGACATCTGCTAGACAGAATGTCTCAAAACGGAGACTGCAGAGGCAATTTAGTAGTTTAGCAGTAACACAAGGAGTAGTTTTGTCATTGAATAGAGAATACCAGAACAGGTCTATTGTTCCAGACTTTTAAAGTATTTGCAGAAGGTTAAATTTACACTGATGAATACTGGAATGATCTCTAATGAAGAAGAAAAATGTTGCTAGGAAACAAAAAGGCACCATTAATTAGAATCTAGAAAAGAAGGTTCTACAAATTTTCTTGTCTAAAAAAGAAAATGTATTGCTGGGAGGACTAGAGTTATCACTTATGTTATGTTTCAGCTCAGATTTTTGGAGATGAGACAATCGTTACATATGCATACACAGCCATTCATTCAATTTATTCAGTGTATTCTTTTTAAAGAAATAACAGTTTTAATCTACAAGGATGCATTAAATTGATCAAAAATGACAAAAAATTGCATTGTTTCAAACAAATGCTGCTCTTTCTTTCCACTTATAAAAGAAACCTTAAAATGCATCACAGTTTCCATGTAAACAAACAAATTGAATAATTAGAATAATTTCTGAATGATCATGTGACACTGAAAACTGGAGTAATCGTTGCTGAAAATTCAGCTTTGAATTCAAATTATAACTCAAAATATATTAAAACAGAAAACAGTTATTTTAAATTGTAACCCCAACACTTTGAACGGCAGTGTATATAATATAACTAATGTAAATGAAAAGATTTTAATGTAAGGAGTTCAGTGGTATAGAACATTTTTCCCATCATTAATTGTATAGATAGTAATAAATTCTCGCATGAGGACTAATGCAATCGAAACAGTAAAACAAAGTAAATATTTACATCATGTGTCAAGCTCTACGGACTCGCTTTTCTGAAGGCTAACATAAAAAACGAAGAGGAACAGGACACTCGCATTCACTGTAATGTTTACGTTGTGCTACGCTGAGAAGTCAGTGAGGGGTGTCTCCTGAACCACAGGGATATCTCAGGAAGTCACAAGCTGAACCGACTTATCGTCAATCTTCTTTTGTTAAGAAACAGCACACCCAGCTTCTCCCATTCTTTTCTTCTCATCCACCCTCTCTCCCATTCTGCACGTCAAACATTTATAAACTATTGGGCCATAAGTTTTGAGAGGTCTGTGAGAAATGAGGTTTGGCTATGGCAGGACAGAGATACAACAGATGCTGCTACAACTGGATAGAAACCTCTTTCCAGTTGCAATGACACAGATATGCTAAAAACACTTGTCCTTGATCTTACACAGAAAACATCCAAAAGCTTCTAAGATTTTCCACAAAAAGAAATACACTGAAACTGCAACTGTGAAGATTTTGATGCACAGAATTACAGGAAATCACAGTTACAAATCTAAAAACAGATTTATACAATTTGACCTCTAGCGAACTGAAGTGAAAGCTGCAAAGAAGCAAAGCTGTTGCAAGAGTGCGACTCAGGCTAACATTTACATATCTAAAACCTGTCAAGGGGAAGTCAGAAACGGAAGAGAGATCAACAAGCAGATCTAGGTCTAAAACTCTACCTGAAAGCAAAATCAAATGACTCATTTTAAAACCAGTAGGCAGCAAACTAAAGGAATAAGGAGAGGGGTTTAGCATTGCGGCTACAAAACCTGCACATGGCTGTAGTAACAGTTAACACCATAGCTTTGGTGCTAATTCTCTGTAGGGTTTTGTAATTGGATATTTCTGCGCCCATATCCACACTAGGGTTAAAGTTCATCGTCTTCATACATTTCTGCTGTCAAGTAGGAACCATGGCAATTAACATAGCAGGCTACGCTAATGACCCAGCCCAGCAAAGGCCTTTGCACAGCAATTGACTGACACTTAAAACTACAAGCGGAGGCATGCTTATCCGGCATCTCGCAACATCCTGTGACAGAATCATTAGATTATTTTCTCTCTACATCTGAGATGCTAACTTGTAGGTCATTCTATTTAAGGGCAGATTTGTGGTTAAACTAGACAACATGGGTAACTCCAAAAACTTCTGACCCAGATGAAAATAGCAGGGGTAATTAGATAAGAGTGCAATAGCATATACATTTACAGTTTGCAGTACTGGCCTTTGCAACCCAGCGAAAGGGAGCACAATTTCTTTACTTGTCCTACCGAGCTATTTCTGAATACAAGAGACAGAGGACCACTATCAAATTTTGTGTTTGTTAGACCCTTGTCAGACAGTCTAAAATGAGAAATGAAGATGGATAGCTGGGTGCGACTACACTAACTACTGAGGGCAAGCAAACACACACACACACACACACACACACACTCAAACAATACATTCATTTAAAGGACTATGAAGTTGGATACGGCATCTGCCTTTCACGCCTCTCTCCAACGAAGCATGGTGGCGCCGCCAAAAGCAAAATGGAGATTCATTGCTTTCTCATTGCCATATGCGGGATGTTTGAAAGTATGTGCATCTCTCTACGTGATATACAGTTCAGCTTCCTCTGCTGAGTACAAAATGGAGCAGCAGGACCCTTGCTTAACTGCTAACATGGTCTTGGAGATGGTCTATGTAACTGATCTGTTTGTATTGTACATGATCATTTCCCATATTTGTACATTGTTCGCACATACAATCAATGCAATGCTGTATGCTTATCATTCATGTCAAAACTCAAGTATACTTTGGGCTTAATGCTCACTCATAGTTCATCTTTAAAAACAAACACACAAAAAAAATTAAAGTTGCGATGAAATTGATGGAACGTCTGATCTTTTTTTCTGTATTGTGATGTATTTTCGTGTGTATTGCAATCAAAAGGCAGATGAACATGAGCTTGCAGGGCTGGAGAGAGAAGTCGGTCATTTCCACCAGATCATCCAGTTATGACATTTCCAGGTTTACTTTAATAACAGTGTTAAATGTAGCTAAATCTTTAGCTAATCTCAAAATGAAAATCCATTTCATCCAAATCCAAATCATACTGTACATTATAATATTATGATGCCTAAAAGCGCTGTATTTAAATTTAAAATGTAAACAATTAATTTGACCAAATAGTATTGAGAAGAAACCACAAGATGAAAACAATTACCAGGTTATCAATACCAGTGCCAAAATGTATTGCCAATTTTATCATGACATTTTTCCTCTTAGGAAGAAAACCAAGTATAGTATCCTCAAGTGGAGTCAAGAAAATCAGTAAAACAATTGATAGTTTACATCAAAAGCAAAGTAACAGAAGTTATCCCTCAGAAACCTTTGAAATAAGCTTTGCTTCATTGCCAAAACAAGCCTAAATGAAACTTAATTCTACACATCTACACAAAAACACACCTTCCTGTTTGAATAGAAGAACCCAAGCCTCTATTGATTGTTACTCTGGAGGAAGTATGCGAGACAGAGATGGCACATTGCTCAATCAACCAATTCATTCACTCAGCTGAGCCAGACGCTGTGTATAAGTGGTGGCCTCCATTAGAGCAGCAGTCAGCTCCTGACCAGTGGGATAAAATGCATCCCCTGTGCATTCGTCCTCTGTCATTCTCTCTGAAAGAGAGCTCATAATGACAGCTGTGGCCTGATCTCAACAGTTCAAGTTGTGTGATTGATCTCTCCTAATCCGTCCCCTTTGAAGGCTTTTTAATTTCTTTTTCCTTTCAGAGCACATGCTCCGATCACTCTGGCCCTTTTCCAAGTCAAACCCTACAAAACACTGAGCTGCCTCCAGTTTGTCCTGTCTAAATGTCATTCTTCTTTAATCCCTTCATCCTTTCAAAAATCACTCAGGCCAACACTCTGTAACACGTCACCTTACTGATGTGAAACACCTTGTGTTTTGTACCAATACCATAAATAGTGAGAGAAGTGTGTCCAAAAAAACAACAACAAGAAATGAAGTGAGGAATAGTGCACTAAGAGTATACATCCTCAACTACACAATGAGTGTGGGCATTTTATGCACTCATCAGCTGCATGTTTCCCTAGCAGAAGAGGGGGGGCTAAATGGTAACACATCAGATTGGTTTGAAGCATGATATCCTTTAAATTGATTAAAAAACCCAGCAAATTCTAGTATAAACCTGTTAGGTATTCTACTTCTCTTCACATGGTGCATATATATATAATAGCACCAGTTTACAGCATCTTTATAAACTAAATAAAAACATGGTAACAGTTTAGTATAGGGACCAGTTTTCACTATTAACTAGTTGATTACTAGCATGCACATTACTAGCATATTGGCAATTTATTAGTACTTATAAAGCACATATTCTGCATGACCATATTCTACGTTCTTAATTCTACCCAAATACCTAAACTTAACTATTTTTTTCTAAAAAGCAGTAATAAGGAGTAATTAGGAGTTTGTTGAGGCAAAAGTTATAGTTAACACAGTTAATAGTAGGTTAATAGTGATAATTGGACCTTAAAATAAAGTGTGACCAAAAACATAAAGCAAAAAAGAATGTTTTTCTGTATTTTTTACTTGCCATCTTGCTTCGAGCAAAGTAATCCGAATGCAAATGACGTAATAATTATGACTTCTCAACTCATAAACATGAACTTCACAGGAGGACTTGAACATACCATGAAATGAATACACTAGATAGCACTGTAGTAGACATACATAATTTGGGACACATCTATTGACAAAATTCCCTTTTGTAGGTGTTTAGGACAAAAGCACAATTTTGAAAGACCATCAATGTTCAAAGACGTTTACTGGGTCCAAATGCTGCAGTTATGATATTACCAGCAGGGCAAACAGGGCTGTGCAAACGAGTAAAACCTTGACCTCTTGGGTGTGACGGGGGTGTGATGTGGTGGCTGTGAAGAAAGAAGTGTTCAATACTCACTGTGGCTGACTGATTGCAGGTGGACAGTTTTCGAGATCTTCTCCTCATAATTAGGAGTG
>JAFVLL020040898.1:0-13327 GCA_021397915.2 Tor tambroides
CCGACGCGGCACAGCGGGACGGCCTGTTGTCGCTGTTCTGTGTGTTTTGTGTTTGCAAATCAAATTAAAAACTCTAATCATGACAAATTAAGACAGCAACCATTCATCTTCAAAGGATTCCGGCCGGGATGTTTGATACCGGCACTCCCTTTGATTACGGCCCGCCGTTTTACGCCGAAAGCTTCGCCGAATTGTGCAGCTTTACGTACAAACCAACAAAGCTATATAAGGGCTGTGATCGATGGAGAGGTCCAGACCCAGAAGGCTTTTTCACAGCTGTGTACATCTGCTCCAGCAGACCAGCAACACTCAAGGGTTCCCCAACAAAACAGTTGCGTGAAATAAAAAGGGGAACTTTGAAAGAACATTCCACTTCTCTGGGTGAGAAGAGAGCCGTTCAAATCAGAGCTGAAAGGCCAGTTTGAGATGTTAATGCCAAAACAGAGAAACAAAGGGCAGATGTGTAATTATGCGGCCGTCTTTCTCCCAAGCAGGAGTGAGACCCACCGGAGAATAGAGGAGGAGTCATCCATTCAGAGGGGTGGGTGCAGGAATAATGCACAAGAGGCAAGGCCGAGGGGGGCGGAGAGGGGTTTACAAACTTTACAATGTGAGATTGACAGCTTGCAAGTCTCGCTTGACCTCTGAATTAACCCCCAAGCTTTCAATGAACTACAAAAAGAGCCATGAGATTGATGGTCAAAGAATATGACAAGTGTATAAAAAATGGACCCATAAACAGGGACACGCATTCGCACAATAGAACTCGAACACACCGACGTCGGGACAAAGCACACAAGCTGACAAGCTAAATATTCAGAAACGGTAAATCATAAAACATATCTTTTCCTTTACGTGCATTTTTTGCACCATTTTAAACATTCCATCAGATTGGTAATATGCTTAACAAACTGCAATCTGCTATTTCAAGCTAAATCTTGCGAAATTGTTATGTTGGCATATACTTTTCATTTTCAGAAAATGTATCAGAAGAGTTGAAAGTAACAACGCTGCTTGTTGTTCTTGTAATAACGTAAGAAAGTGAAAAAAGAAGAGACTCTACCTCCGTAAAGAGTTTTACTTCTCTAAAAAATGATGATGAAATCAGACAGCATTTTTATTATTTATATAATAGATGCTTTAAAAAGAGAACAACATTCAAGTAACAGGGTTGACACATAACCTGGAGACACTACCTCAAGACTTCAAGAATATTACTGAGAAATAAAATATTTGGAAAATTTAGATGTAATATTTGGAAGCACTGTTTGGAAAGCCAAAAAATATACAGCAATAAAAGACTTACTGGCTTTTTCTCAATCTGTTTGAACAAATGTCTAGTAAAACATGCTTGTGTTGTTATTTTTTATTTTTGAATGAGGGACACAAATGTCACCAGTTTTCCAGACCCGTAATGTACCATTAGCAACATGAAAATTTGCCTGTGACGAGTTTGTTTTCAATGTTTTAGTTTTTGTGCTAGAATATCAGGTCAGTGATCAGATGACAATGTCCCATCGAGGCAGAAACGCTAGAGGAAATCAATCAGCGGTCCAGGGGTGGGCCAGTTAATGCACAGCCACACATGAGTCATTCTGAACACATCCTAGTTGACTCCACTGTCATGCATTCACCTTTGCCATCTGGTCGCTGCCGGTTGTGTACATTTTAAAACCAGAGGACAAACATCATGATATCGGGGTGACGGATGTATTAAGGTCAGGTGGACGACAATGTCAAACATTAAATGAGCAAATGACAAAAAACTCCAAATGCTGCTGTACACGCAGTGAATTAGAAATGGCATGACAAGCCATGAATTCGGCTTGCTTTCTTTTGTGGAACACAAACAGAGGAATTTTGCATTGTTTTTCAAGCTTTCATTGCAACTGGCTGAAATAGAGTGACCAATGTAATTCCTCAAAATTTCTCCTGTTGTGCAACACAGTCATACAGGTTTTTTTAGCAACATAAGGTTGATTAAAAATGACAGAATTTTCATTTTAAGGTAAACTAATCCATTAAAAATTCATAAATCTCCAATACAAATGGAACACTGTACTAAAACTGTTTCCTGCGGTGCTATTTAGCGCTCCGTTGCTATTATATCTGCATTGCGACAGCAAAAGAAATTAAAATTTATCTTTATGTTAGCTCGCTGTCTAAATGAAATACAAAGTCTGGACAATCAATAGACAATAAGTATTATTATTATAAAATTAATAACTCTTATGACCAGGTTGTTTTTAAAAAAAAACAAAAAAAAAAAAAACAGATCCATCAAAATGACTAAAGGACTCATTAATGGAATCATTAACGATCCAGAATCAAATCAGATTTGAATCAGAATAGAAACCAATATCATTCAGTTCCTTGCGGTTCCTATTCCTGCGTTCACAAGCACAGCTGGCTTTTAAACCAGAGCTGCAAATGTATCATCTTAACTGGCCATTTAGCTCTGTGTTTAAGACCTGGAAAAGATACATGAAACACTGCGTGACAAAACTGTCTCATGACCATGTCTAATCTGAATAACTGCTTTAATGAAAGTACATAGACACGGTATAAAGGAATACATAATGCTTTGAGTGCTGGTAAAATACTGTAATCACTCTCTGTGAATGAAATCTCACTCTTTTTAACTTCTTTTCATCCTCCTCTCAAAGAGGATGCTAAGGATCCATTAATCAGAGTAATCAAGGTCGCTATCAAGCCGCCACACAAGCAAGAAACAAGAACACAACTAAGAACCAAAACCCTCAGTACAAACTGGAGAAGTTGCTGGAAATAGATTGAACAGAACCTTTTTAGTAGAGATTATTGAATACCACATTCATACCCCCATACAGGAAGGGGGTAGTTTACTCATCTATTCATTATTCTGATACACAGCTTTCTAATTCTGACAGTAAATGACATGCACACCGGCGTAATAACGTGCAGAACGTATCAGAAATCCTATTAAAATGGCACGGTGTCTCTCAGAGACGATTATAATGGGCCTCGACTGCTATGAGTAAGTTAGTTTTAATACGGCCTTCACATATTGTTAACAGTAATTTTGATGTTTTAGTGGACAAGGAGTGGATTATCTGAAAATGAAATTTAAAAAATGTCATTTCCATTAACTGATAGCGCCAAATTCCCCCTTTCAGGTTGCTGACGATAAGGAGGATTCAGTCCCGTCGTGTTTTCCCGAGATGCCTCCGTTTTAACGGTAATAGAGTGACATTAATATGGGGAGACGTATAAGAAGGTCAAAAAAAATTCTGAGGACCACCATTATACAGGTATCTTACACGGATAGCACCTGCCAATCAGAAGAAAGAAGTCCTTGACACTCCATGTTTCCCCTTCAGCTGGGATACGGGAGGGAAACACACTTTCTTTGGCAGCAAAATGCACTGAGCACTTCACACGAATACCGTACACTTTGGAGTTCCATGCCTTTTTTAAAGCATTAGCAGCACAAATAACTATTTATTTGTTTGATCGTTTGTTTAATTATTTAAACTGTTATATGTGTTAGATAATCTGCTGTCTAACATAAATAATGTTTAATTAGCTAATTTTTAAAAAGCTAAAAATGTAATCCAAGAATTTGCATGCAACCCTGTTACTGTAAAATTTAGCCCTTTTTGTTATATATAATGTAACATTGCTTCAAATTGTGACATTTGAGAAATAACACACATTGGGTCATTTCTAAACATGTAAATAATCTTATTCGTTACAGTTTACACGATTTGTAGCACTGACTGTATTCGTCAAGCTAAACCATTCAACACTGTACATTATGTAAATTATGTGAAAAAAAAACCAAACTGTAAAGACTCTGTTTTCTTTGAATTCAATATAAATAGATCATTAACTACAATCCAACAATTGATCATAAATTAGTCAAGTCCAAACTTAGCAATCAGCTAATTTAGGCTAAATTTCAACCCTGTTTTAACTTTACTCAGACAAAATTTTTGTAACGGGACAGCAAAACTTGCAGAAAAAAAGCATATTCAATATTTTGTTTGACTCTTTTCGCTGACTATTCCTTGAAAATAGAGAATAAATGAAACAGAGACTTATTTTTAAAGCTCTATTCTGTACCATATTCGTGGAATAGGTACTTCACTGTTTTTGCATCAGTCAGGCGCAACAAGGAGAGCAAACAGGGCCACAACATCTGTCTTCATGCCACAAAAAGTGAGCTGCCCAATGTAAGACGTCATAAAATATCAAGAGAGACTAGAGAGAAAACAAAATAAGGTCTCTGCTACTCTCACAGGCTCATGATCTCAGTTTCAACAAAATGCATCAATTTTTAATTCCTGCAAAAGCAATGAAAGCACTGTTGCTGTCAAAATGGTGCAAATGCACGGGTGAAAAAGCGTGCATGTGTGTGTGTGTGTGTACCTGTGTAAAGGAGGGACACAGAGGGACAGTCACAAACACGGTCTGTCATTTAGCATGATCTGTTCAGATACATCCAAATGCCTGTCCTCACCAAAGAGCTCTCTTCTTGTTTTAAAGTCAACATGAAACAACATCCACACATTGTACTTCTCACTGTACCATGAGATATTTCCAGTTGAATCAGTATATTCAAGGGATAGATAGATAGATAGATAGATAGATAGATAGATAGATAGATAGATAGATAGATAGATAGATAGATAGAATTATTTCATGGTATTGCTGTTGGGATATGAAATTATTCTTATATTTTAAGAATAACATTTTTAATAAGAATTTATATATTAAGAATAAAGAGAGATTGGTGAAGTCAGCCAAAATAAAAATTAGTTTCATAGGCAGAACAAGGTATTACATTTTGATAAAGACTAGCTTTTTTTGTTTTATAATAAAATGCACAGATGAGGTACATAAAAAAGAATCAGGAACATGTATAAATAAAGTAAATAAGATCAGTTTAGATTTCATGTCCGCCTTGTATGTTTTTATGTGTCTGTCCTTCACTGCCATTTGATTATTGAACACCATTTCACACACACACACACACACACACACACACACACACACACAATCCAGCTTGTCTGTCTGCGCAGATACGCAGCGTCTCCCTCAGACAAGAGCAGTTGTGTGAGCGTAACGCCTCCTCTGTCCCTCTATTAAGCACCAGATCATCAATTATTCAGCACCATCGTGAGCCATTATTCAACAGGATGATTAATTTTTAAGATGGCAGAAGGGAACACAAAACATAAAGTGAGGGGCATTAAAAGAACGTCTTGAATGGGTGACATTAAAAGCGGGGTGGCGAAGAAACCTACCGATGATTGATTTGGGCAGGCTGATTGATCGATTTCTTATGAGAGGAAATGATTTGGAGATGATTCGAGCTTTGATGGTTCACACGCTAGCAGAGATGATTCAGGATTCGGCCACAAACCACAAAGTCATTTAGACGCTTTTAATTAATGGCCACTTACTTTAATTAAAGTAAACAAGCTAAAACTGGAGAAGGGTTTTCTTGAACGTATAAATACTTAGTGCTTAAATCCTTCAAACCACTTTTTTTGTGTTTGACTTTTCCAGATTTCAACAAGCAAACTGGTGTGAGGGTGAGAACAAGCTCGACAGTAAATCGTTTAAAAATCGGCAGACAGATAAGGAGGGTGGAGTTTGTTCCCGGGGAGAAATCAACTGTCAGGTCTAAATCTCTCCTGACAATGCAACCAGCAGTTAAAGCCTCATGCTAAACCTGATGCTACGATATTGACCTTTTTCAAAGACACCATCAAAACCATTCACTTTTGAGTTCAAATGTGTCCATTAATGCTGCTTTTGCATGTGAAAACCGAATGCTAATTTTTACCATCGCAGAGCCTCTTCGCCGGCCGAATTGTGCGTCTTTTGTGTCGCTTTTGTGTTGCTGTGAGCATTTGGTTGAAAAGTGAGAAAGCAAAACAGTTTAGGAAAGGAAGTGACTTTCATTTTACACCCTCGCCTCCCACAAGCTCAGCAGAACAGTCGGATGCTTGGCAAAGAGTCACGGTGAGTCGACACTCTGCCATTTCTGTGGTTAAACAGGACAAACTCGTTGTCCTGCAGGTTTTGCTTTCAAATTCTCCATCTCATTATGAAACTCGGCCTGGTTTCTCATTTTTATCACAGTTTGGATCATAATTAACTCTATACTACTTCAATCTTCCTCTCAGACCTCTAATAATATTTTTTTTTTCTCGTTTAAGATTACAACTCAAATGGAGTGGAAAGTGGAAAGATGAGGTTTTTTGACTTGCTAATATAATTGCCTGGGCCATATGTTAAAAACGAGAAACATGCAAGTGTCTAATACGTATATGCATGGCTTTACAGTTTCAAAACTTCAATAATTACTTAAAAAAAAAATAAGGATTCAAATCTGGACGAAATACACCCAGTCTCTCGCACGGCTCTAGTTTGTTTGTGTGTTGACTTTGTGGTGATTTCTCATTGTGAGCTGTTAGGCTCAAGGCTCTGGAGAAGAAAGCCTTGAGAGATTGTGTCTGGATCGTTAGCCTCATTTACATGTGTTAACTAACACTGTGAGCAGTGGAACTGAGACGCAGCTGTCCCTCCACTAGATTGAGACTGAACTCATTTGACCCCCGTACACTTCTTAAACTTTTAAAGAAAGTTGAAAGGCTAATTGTCAGTTCTGTGTATTTCAGTCAAAACACTGAAAAGGCCAATTCACATGTTAAGTGTCACAGTCATGTGACTGTGGTAATGTCTCTCCCGTCAAGCACCACGAATGACATGATCAAGTCGGGCTACTTATTATTATTTAAAAACAGTAATAATAACTACCATGCTGAATTTAGAACTTTGCCGCCACAGATTAGCACTGTTTGCTAATGCTACTAAATCAGTTTCAGTGGTTCACAGAGAAATCACATTTTATTGTGTTCTTTTTTTTCAAAGTTTTCTTGCTGAAATAACTTATTTTGGAACCCAGATACTTTGCCTACTAGCTATTCTAGCAGGTTTGAGTAGTGGCTTTAGGGCGGTAACAGAAAAGGGCTTTATTTCGAAGCTAGTTAGCAGATTAGAGAATGTAAACAACAGACATGGCGGCTGCGTTTTCCACACAGGTTAAAGCGGCGCATTAGCACAGCAGTCAAACAGACACAGCTTGGAGTGACTGAAGAGCTTGTGTGCTATATTAGCCTGACTGAACGGTGTCTTCGCCGCCTTGTGCTCCTTCAAGCCCACGCGTAACGCTGCGCTGGCAACAATCATGCAGAGAATGCGTGACATAATATGACACCATGTTTTCTTGCCATTTTCTTCCTGTTTATAGTGTAATAAATGTATGATGGGATTGGGAACAGCAGTTTGCTGGAGGGCCTGAAGCTTGATTTTTAAACCAGTTGCGAAATGTCTTCAGGAAAGGTTTGGAAACCGTCGTGAAATGGTTTCTCAACCTCATTCTGTTTATTTACAATTCGAGTGTGACAAATTCTCTGCCACATAGATGCTATGTTGTCTATCTCATGTATTTCAAAGGGATTTTTCTTTTTTTCTTTTTTTTCCAAACACAGAGCACAAACATCTGACATTAATAGCAGACCATATAATAATGTTGGACATTCAACACCAGCAGGAATACAGGGCTGCTTCTGAGCACATTTCAGTCAAATAATGGCTTCTTCATAAAGTTCTCCCACAGTTACACTTCATTTTTTCACAGTGATGCAGCCTGAATTACGACGTTGCTCGGAAATTAGCTGGGATGCATCGGAAAACAGCTGCATTCAGTTGCAGGCGATAGCATACTGGCGCTAGAATGTGACATTGATGGGTTTGATGCCATCTAATTTTTCATGCGATTCTCAAATGCTTTTGGGAGACGTGTCACATACGTGACCTGCGTCCAGGGAAAAAACCTCCCTGCAATGGACTCTGAACCTGTCCAGAAATAAAAGCCTTTAGCGTCCTGAGGAATCTTCCCGATATAAATAGATTACCGGCATTTCAGCTGTCTTCTGCCACCCGCGGAAAGGCTGCAGATACAGAAAATGCCTTTTCTGCCTCTCTCTGTCTGTCGTTTTTATCTCTCTAGCCTCTTTATTCGTGTTCTTTCAGCTCTGGTATGTTGTGAAGGTCTCTGCCATTCAGTGTAATTTTCCACAATCTGAGTCCAGAGGAGGATATCATGAGCACACTTGGGGGTGACGGCGCAACTGTCTGAAAGCAGGGATCAATTCAGGAAGCCTGCTTCACAGAGAGGTCAAAAATAACAAGTAGCGTTTCCCTCTGATCAAGGCGTAGGTTTAGATTTTAATAAGAGCTGAACATACAGTATGCAAATGATGCCATTCAATTATTTATACATCGTTCACGCAGACTTAGTCTTGCTCCGTGTTTTTGCACCCATTGAGCGCATCGTGAATATATCTTTGTTTTAGTCCTTCAGTGAAAGACTACCGATGATGTTACTACAATAGAGGACAACTGCAGGGTTTTAGAAGAAAAAAAACATGCATATCCTCCATAGGCAAATATTTATTTTCTAGGGATAATCTAAAATTTAAAGACAAATCTAGCAAAAGCTGTGAGGTTGTTAAATGATGGTATATGCGTATGATTTGATTTATTTCAAAAATAGTGTTTAACTAAACTATTTTACATTTTTAAACTTTTTATGTGTTGAAAAGTCTTTTATATGCTCCAAGGCTGCATTTATTTGATAAAAATACAATAAGAACCGTAATATTGTTAAATAATATTATAATTTAAAATAGCTATTTAAATAAAATAAAACAATTTAAAATTCTATTGTGATGTGTACTTCAAAATGTAATTTATTAGACGTCAAAACTGATTTTTTTCTTTTTTCAGCATTATTAATTTAGTGTCATAATTTTTCAAAAGTCAATCTAATATGCTGACTTGGTGCTTAAGAAACTTGTCTTACTATTATCAATTTTAAAAACAGTTGCGCTGTTTAATATTTTTGTGGAAACTGTGATACATTTTTTGCTAACACTTTATTTTAAGGTGTCCTTGTTACATGTTACATGTACTTACTATTATAATAACAATAAATTATGCATAATTACATGCAAGTAACCCTAAACCTAACCCTAACCATATAGTAAGTACATGTAGTTAATTAATATTACTCAGTACTTAAATGTGTAAGCACACTGTAACAAGGACACCTTAAAATAAAGTGTAACCCATTTTTTCCAAGCTACTTTGATGAATAGAAAGTTCACGAGAACCACATTTATATGAAATAGAAATATTTAGCAACATTATAAATGTTTTTGCTGTTATTTTTGGTCAATTTAATGTGCCCTTGCTGAATAAAAGTATTAAATTCTTTCAAAGAAAACATCTTACTGACCCCTAACATTTGAACGCTAGTGTTTTTATTAATAATTAATCAGCTCTGTTCCAAAACCTGGTGAGCTGCCTACATAGGCTTCATAGGAATGGATTGTATCTGGCTCTTTGAAAAAACACAAAGCTGCTGCTTATGTATAGCGTTCCAAAACTGTCTTATGATGTTCGATTTCGTTAGGATGCTGCCTAAGAAGCCAGCAACCTAGATAGCAAGGCAGCACAGAAGGTTTTGGAGAACAGCCACAGTCAATAGTTTTTTTTTTTATAGTCACTGTCTGAATCCATTGCGTCGTTCACATTCACAAATATTTCACTGAGGCACTTTCAGAAAAAAAAAAAAAAAAAAAAAAATCTACATTATGAGACGAAGAGAAAGCTAGAGAGTTTCTCTCTAAGAACATGAGCTCCTAAAATGTTATTGAGGACAGGAAACCATTTGGTGCAACAGAATGAATTAAGCCAAAGCAATACAAGATTATCCAATTATAAGACTAATATGGCTTTAGCAAAGGTAATTGCTTTGATGGGGCTTGCGATTCGCTGCATGCACCGGACAGAAAGTCCAATAGGAATACCAACTGCACTACAAAAGGCTTCTTCTTTCCTTATGTATTCTGTGACATAATCTATAAATCACATTAAACTCTGTGAATGAAAGCCCACGCACACACGCGCACACAAAAGATGTTTCTACGCTTCGGCTGGGCATGTTTTCCTTTCTCTTAATTGCAGTGAAGTAACCAGACACACCACTGGAGGTTGGTGAAGCAAACAGTGAGTAGATCTTATCAGAATACAACAAAAGAGGCCACTGGAGCCGTGGTGGTGACGGGGGGCCGCTCGGCGGACGGGGCCGGCTGGGCTCGCAGAGTAATGTGCTTCATTCAGTCAAGAGCATGAAGATAAAGCAGCGCTGTCCATCACGGGAGCTAATGATGGTTAGAAATATGCCTATTAATTATAAATGCAACGTTTTTATTTGGTTCTGCTTGTCAGGATTGTGTAACTTTTAAAATTAATATTTAAATATTTTAAACAGCTTATAGAAAAAAAAATGCATTTTGCCATTGCTTTTTATTATTAAAAGTGTGTGTGTGTGTGTGTATAAATACACATTTTAATAATAAAAAAATAATAACATAAAATTCTTTCTATTATATTCACACACACTGTAAATTCACTGTAAATTTAATATTTGAATATTTTTAACAGCTCATAAAACGTAACTTTATTAAAAAGTAGCATATTTTTATTATTAAAAATGTGTGTGTGTGTGTGTGTGTGTGTGTGTGTGTGTGCTTGTTTATGCTACATTGTAAAGACCAAATGTCCCCACAATGTTAGTAAAACCTGAAATTTTTGACATTGTGGGGACCGCAAACGGAAAAATAAATAAATAAATAAAAATAGTAAATGATGTGTAACAATGCAAACAGGTTTTCTGTAAGGGGTAGGGTTGGGTTAGGGGATAGAAATTATCATTTGGTCAGTATAAAAGTAATAGAAGTTTATAGAAAGTCCCCACAATTCACAGAAACAAACATGTGTGTGTGTGTGTGTGTGTGAGAGAGTGTGAGTGTGAGTGTGAGTGTGTGTGTGTGTGTGTGTGTGTGTGTGTGTGTGTGTGTGTGTGTGTGTGTGTGTGTGTGAGTGTGTGTGTGTGTGTGTGTGTGTACAACATACATATTCTTCCCACACTGTAAAATGTATCTATATTCATCTTTAATGATAACATTATTTTTTACAAGACTACTCAATAGTTTCAAATTTGATATTTTGAAGGTTTTAAATATAAGTATGTATAAGTATATATGTATATAGTAAATATAAGAATGCTATACTAAATCTCCTCTGAGGAATATATATATATACATTTTTTTTTTTTTTTTTTTTTTTTTTTTTACATTTATCCAGTTAGATATCTGCGATTTAACTCTCTTGGCTCTTGTGTGTGGCGTGAGACAAGCCGCCCCACCACTGTTTGTGTTAACAGGGGCGAAATTCACACCAGGCATGTGTGAGTTATGCAAATGCCATGAGGAAGTGTTTGACACTTCGCAGTTTTGTGCCGATCATAGCCATTTCAGCAGGTGCCACAACCAAAGATATCAAAACTGCCATGTGCCTGAAATACACTTTAAATAATTCAAATGTGATTGATGGGTTGCTACTTTATACACATATTTGATCTTCAGTATTAGAAAAATGAGGATTTTCATTTTATAATCATTTTTTTTGTGTGTGTCTTATACTACAGTCTTGACTCGTCATTTTATGCGACGCATGTAACATGCTGTGACCAGTTTCCCCTCCTTAAGCTGTTCACATTAGAAATGCATTGTGGTCATTATAGTCAGCCTGACAATAAAGGAACTCAGCTTATATCATCTGCCGCTTAATCCTGCGCTTCACAGCCAGAGCTGCGGCCTGGCAGTGCTACACGCGCTCAAGACACAGAGACGTGATCACACTCTGGCTCTCTTTCTGCATCATTTCCTGTCCTCTGTACTCCTGTCCCTCAGGATAAAAAAATCCTATATGTTACAAAAGAAGACATTACAATTCAAACAAGGCCGAATTTCAAATGTTACTGAGTTCTTTTCCTCAAAGGTAATGGCTTCGTCTGCTATTCTTTGTTTTTATTTCAATGCGAAAAAAAAAAATGACGGGTAGGACTTGATTTCATCCGGTGAGATTTCATTGGAGCATGAAAAGTGGGCGTTCCACGTCAGAATGGAGCCTGAATGCGAATCTTTTGAGGAGCCATTTTTGACTGTGACATGAAGGCTGAAGGTCAAGTTCACTCTTGAGAGTTTTTTAATGTATCCCACTTTTCAAACTTATCCTTATTATTTGCTGTTACTGGCATAACATTTACTACATTAATATTAATCACATTAAATTGCTTTGTTAACTATTGGCATAATTTTAGAGGAGAACATTACCAAGAACAGTATACTGAAACAATGTTTTAATAGCTTTTTGGATGCAGCCGTGGTAACATCAGCCAAAAACGAAAGTCATTGCTGAGGTGAAACAAGTCCAGGGTATCCGCATGTGTTTATTTTTTGTTTTTTTTTAATCAAATATAAGGCTTTCTAAATCATTTTTAAGACATGCAAAAATTAAAAATGTTACCGCACATCCATACAGAACAAAACAATACAATCTCAAAAGAAATCATATATCTCAAATTATTTTACTTAATTAAACCAGCTGTATATATATATATATATATATATATATATATATATATTATTCTTTACAAATGAATTAAAGGTTGAGCAATATTCAGTTCTCCTGATACAATAGCAATGCAATATAATAGCAAAAAGACATGAAAATGACAGAAAAAAAAAATGAATGTACATACACATTAAAAATATAATTGGTTCAACTTTCAGTTCGTGGTTGAATGAAAATCCCTGATTCCATTCAGCAGATGATTTGTATTGTACTCATATGTCAGCCAAGGTACAAAAAAAAAGAAAAAAAGAAAACAAGGGGATTTATATACATGAATCCAGTTTGTTCGGGCAGTAAATATTGCAGCTGTCATTTCTCAGCCTAGCGTGGCTGATGCATTGCGTTAAATAAGCACACACAACACAATGGCGCTGACAAGCTGCATTTGAGCCAGAGCGGCCAGGTGAGTGGTGTCAGAGCGAAAGACACTTGAAGGCTGTTTGTATTGGGCACATCAGCACTAGAGTAAAGAGTAATGACTGCAACCTTAAAGTAATTAACTTAGCTCTGCAACCTGGCTGTTCGTCTGAATTAAATTCTCCACTCATTATGTGTCATCTTACGCAATGTGGCCGACGGCCTCCTTCGGAAAATCAATGGAGGCGGAGCTGTCAGATGTCACTCGCAGACTTATTATCCAATCAGTGTACACCCCTGGCCAGCACAAAGGTCTCGCACCTTAATAAACTCCTAATCTCTGCATCTGAATTTAGATTAATGCATGGAA
>JAFVLL020040899.1:0-15221 GCA_021397915.2 Tor tambroides
AATAGTCCATCTGCCATCAGTGGTTCCACCGTAATGTTATGAAGCTACGAGAATACTTTTTGTACGCAAAGAAAACAAAAATAGCGACTTTTTTTTCAACAATTCGTCTCCCCTGTGTCTCTCCGCATCAGCGTAGCGCCATTTTGGAGAATATCCGCTGAACGCAAACTGCGTACGCTCTCAGCCGCAGCACAAGGATACGTCTTCTACATGTATTTACGTTTTGATTTGAATGAAAATAGCACATCCTTGTGGTGCGGCTGACAGAGAAGAGCATACGCAGTTTGCGTTCAGCGGATATTCTCCAAAATGGCGCTACGCTGATGCGGAGAGACACAGGGGAGACGAATTGTTGAAAAAAAAGTCGCTATTTTTGTTTTCTTTGCGTACAAAAAGTATTCTCGTAGCTTCATAACATTACGGTGGAACCACTGATGGCAGATGGACTATTCTGACGATGTCTTTCATTCTTTTCTGGGCCTTGACAGTGTTAATTGTTTGGCAGTCAATGGGACAGTCACAAGCCTCCTGGTTTTCATCCAAAATGTCTTAAATTGTGTTCCGATGACGAACGAAGCTTTTACGGGTTTGGAACGACATGGGGGTAAGTGATTAATGACAAAATTTTAATTTTGGGGTGGAGTAACCCTTTAACGTCTACTAAAGTTGGTCAAAAAACACTCTAAAGATCAACTAATTTAATATACATTTAAACTATATTTAATTGCATTAGCATGCAGTTAAGTCCCCGAAAACATTACATTCAGTTAGCACTTAATTATTTTATTTTAAAATAATCTTTTTAAAAAGTATGCTAAAGTGTTTTATTATGTGAATGCAAATATTCCCATTGATTTCATATGCATATTAATTAAAGCTACTCAAATGACTGGTGAACCATTTCCAGAATAACTGACGGTTACACTTTATTTTAATTTTAAATAATAAACATTTTGTTATGTTTTAAGGCCTGGTTGACCAATAATGTATTTTTCCCTTCTTTAGAGCAAACAATAGATTGCTACACGACAGTGGCTGAGATTTGTCCCTTCAAAACGTCCACCTCTCATTGTCCAAGGTATAGTTCAAAGTATTGAAATTCTCGTCATAAATGCTCTATATCAGTTCAATTGTAAGTGCTCTGCTTGTCATAGCAATGCACCTTATTAGTTTCTCTTCTATCTCATCAGAGTCTTCTGCCCAGCTAATTGCATAAATGAACCTTCATATTGGGCTCCAGTGGTCGGCAGCAACATCTACGGAGATGTAAGTACCTGCTTCAGTCCGAGAGTGTGCTTACAGGGCTGAGAGATGAGAAATGAGGGAGAACAGGCATTCGTAGTCAGGCACTTACGAGTGCTAAAGTGAGCATGCTGCTCTTGTGGTGAGGGTCGACCGCGGGAATTGTCTGTGTGAGTCTAAAGGGAGTTTTCGGTGAAGGTGGCCTCCATTGTCACCACTAATTTCTCTCGCAGAGTTTAGAGACTGACCACAGAGCAGCAGCTGGGAGAGCAGCTCTCTTACACTGACTCATGCATGCCTGAGGTCAGGACTTGGCCTTAAGGACCACTTAACTCTTTAGAGAACGGCTTGCTGTGTAACTTCATCATTGCAGAGGTTCTTTATTAAGTTATTAATCAAAATTATGACACTAATGCATTTGATAGCCCATAAAGAAGTGCACTTAATTGTATTTAAAGTGCATTTGTAGTTACTTCAAATCTTAAAAGTATACTTTTAAAAGTCTTTTATTTGCAGATAATATATTCCTAATGAAATCAAATGCCACTTAAGTGTACTTAAAGAGAGACTGTTTCTTAACACACTTAAGTACACTTTTAAACAGTTCACTTTGTAATAACGTCCATTTAAATCATAAAGTTTTATTAAGCTTTTTCCCTTATCACTTGTTTTGATGTGTTGACTAACATACTAAAGCACATGGAAAATACTTCATTATAATGTTAACTTTTGTGTGTTATTCAATATTACATCTAATGTCAATATATTTTAAATGTGCTAAATTGCAACTACATCATTACAAATGTGTAATTTAAAATATATTTAAGTACACAACCTATAGATATCAATGGAAATGACATTAAAGTATATTTAAAGCATATTTTAGTTTAACATAAATACTTATCACATTCAGCAGTAACTTTAACCATATTTCAAAGATAATAGATGTAATTTTAAGATTACATTAAAAGATGTACTTAAGTGGGTCAAAAAAGCACTCTACGGTTAAGCTAATCACGTTTAATATAAATGTGAACTATAATACATTTTCATTTAATTGCAATTAACATGCCATTAAGGATCTGAAAACATTAAATTCAGTTTGCGCTTATATTCTTTTGAAGTATATTATTTCTATAATAAGTACTCTTTTTTTAACAATATGCTAAAGGGCGCGTCTTTTCCACATAAAAAAGGCAAAGAAAAAAAGAAAATAGTGTCAATTACTATTGTCATTCCAAACCTGTATAATTTTTTCTTCCATTTAACACAAAAAGGAACTTCTGAAGAATATCTGAATATAATGAATGATGACTATTCATTCACCCAACTCACTCTGCATAGCTTATGTGAGAGACAGATCAAAAAGTTGTTGTTCACTGATAATTTTCAGCAGGCTCTTTAGTGAGATGCCAAACACGGTCAACTCCAATTTGTGAATGGATCATTCAGAAATGGATCAGCTGGATTCATTGCAAAGCTCTGAATCAAACTGTAAGTTTAATTTACAACAATTCAAAGTCAGTCTTCAGTTATTTCTTAATTTAAACTTAAATCAGGATAATTAATTCATGTCTTCTTCTCAGAGAGCTAGTTGTGGAACGGCATGGTTGTGTAGTGGTGTGTGAACTCAAATGAACTTATTGCCTTTTGGCCCTTTTGGCTTGTTACAGCCACATTCCTGTGTAAAAGCTGAGCGTCTGTGTAGCTGGCCTCAGATCAGAGCACGCTTTCCAGCAAGCATTAATTAACCCTCATTATTCAGTGGTTAGGGCTTGGTAATTTGTGAAGGTATTCTTTGTTTGAAAGTGCACGAGCAATTGGATGAGTATTATAAGATCGTGACACAGACGTGTGCGATGAGCTGTGTGCTTTCATTACTCTTCATTACTGAATGGTTTTGTGGACAGAAGCAGACAGGATTGAACCTTCTTTCCAGGTTAAAAGAATAAAACCTGAAGGTACATGCAGTTCCAGAGGGTTCATGCACACTAAGCTTCTCTGAAGCCAGGCGTCTGGCCAACTTGCCTTTTCTGGAGCTCTTGAGCTCTGGCCTCGCTCTTGTGCGTGCTGTAGACATCGAAGTGATGTCATTTGTCTAGGCTCCTTTAGACTGTTTACATCTCAAGGACTGTGGAATTGAGCGTGGAAAACATAGTTGCATGGTGCTATGGACAGTGTCATTATTACTGTTGCTCACTTCCGACTTGTGACCAGATTTTAGCCTCGATTTACAGCTTGGAGGGGTTGAGTTTATATTTTTTAAAATAAAGGTTCTAAAAAGAACCTTTTGTGCAATGGAAAGATTCCATAGATGTTAAAGGTTCCTCTTGGAACCATAGATGCCAGTGAAAAACCTTTATTTTATAAGAGTACTTGACAGGGCCAGTCTGCAAATTTTGGGCAGTCGGAGTTGACATTTCTCAAAAAATTGTGTAGTGATGGATACAGACTCCAGTTGGTAAGCTTCTGACTATGATTCCATCCAGCGTGTTTCATATTTTGAGCTGATTTTAGAACACATTTCTTTATGAGTTTGTTGTAGAACAACTTGTAGTGTGTGATCCTCATTCGTTCAGTTACTCTCTGTAGATACTTACAAAGTCAAGGAGTATATGATGCCTAGTGTTTTGAAATATGCTGAGATTTTAAAAGTTGTGTAGTGTATTTCAGCCTTTAGGTATTCATGTGTCATGTGGTGTAACCATCAATTTATAAATAATAATAACATTTTGTACACCTTTTGTACACAGTTTTTAAAATGAAATTTTAAAACAAATATCATGATTTATTAATTTATAAATATTATTTATTTGGGGAAGTCATACCACATGACATTTTTCAACCTGAATTAACCTTGCTTTGCCATAAAGAGGTCAAATTACTTTATATAATTTACTGTTTTACATTTTTTTTAAATATTTTTTTTTATTAATAAGCATCAAACTAGTTTTAAAATATTTTATTTTCTAAGAATTAATTATAAAAGATTATGCCAAACTACTAAAAATATTAAAAAAAGAAAAGAAAAGAAAAAAAAGGTCAAAATGTATTTAATTTCAGAAATAAAAAACATGCTCATCTTAGAAGAGGTGTATTTAAATCATAGTATTTAAAAATAGATTTTTTTTTTATTAAAAAAGAAAGAAAAAAAGAGCATCATGTAATGAAAGAAAGAAAAAAAGAGCATCAGTGTAATTCACCGAAAAAGTGTAGTTTGCTCACAAAGGCTGCATTTATTTGATCAAAAATACAGTAAAACAGTAATTTTGTGAAATATTATTATGATTTAAAATAACTTTTGTTTTTATTGTAATATATTTTAAAATGTAATTCATTCCTGTGCTGCAAAGCTGAATTTTCAGCACCATTACTCCAGTCTTCAGTGTCACATGATCCTTCAGAAATCATTCAAAAACTGTTTATTAATGATAAATAATTATGCACCAGTAGTAACTGCAGGGTAAGCATAAGGTACATCTTTCAAAAACATTAAAAAATCTTAATTACCTTTTGACTGGTAGTGTATATACTATAGTATATAACAAAAGGTTTGTGTTTTGAGGAAGCATGATATAAATCTTCCAGCATGAAGGTCAATGGAGCTACTTATGAACTCTGGCATGTCGACTAAAAGAATACGCTTTTGTCTCCTCGTGTCCAGGGCTCCAGTATCTGCCGAGCAGCTATCCACGCTGGAGTGATCAAAGCCAGCGGCGGCTATGTGGACCTCCTGGCTCTGGATAAGAGGAAAAGCTACACTGGTACCTTGAAGAATGGCATCCAGTCCGAGAGGTACATGTCCTGTATCTCGCTTCACCTCTGCTCTCGATTCCTCCCTTCGCTTTCTCTCAGTAACTCAATTCAGTGGTCAGAAGCCACGATGGGCCAAATCTGCCTGTGGCATGTTAGTGGTTGAAGAGTAATGGTGCGGTTTCTCATCGAGGATAGACCACACGGGATCTTTGCTTATTTTTCAATGCAAAGTGCTTAAATCGACAGAATCGGCTCCAGTGTAATGAAATCTAACACTTGAATCAAACACCATCATCGAAGGAATCGATCCTGGCCTCTTAAACGCTTGCCTATAGACTGAGCACAGTAAACCCTGACTGCTTGGATAGATTTCCTATTCATATGATGCAATCTAGGGGAAATGGGGGGTAGCCAGTCATGTGAACTTTGCTTTATTAACAGGGAAGTATTCACATGCTCTCTATATTAACACTGGATGGAAAAACCGTTGGTGTCTTACTCAGTCAAGGATAATTACAGCACATCCGATGCCAACGAAGCAACCAATACACCAGCATCTGAAGGCCAGTCCATTTCTGAATAAATGAAAAGGCCAAGAGCAGAAGTCAGTAATGAAAGCTGGAAGAAATCTGAATGAAAACCGCAGCACGAGATGAGCACTGAGCCAGTGTTAATGTCATGCTTTCCAAAGCTAATCTAAAGCATGTACACAAATCAGTGAAGTCGATTAGACAGCAATGATACTCAATGAGTTAAGAGGGCAGTCAGACTAGACCGACCCAAAGTTGAATCCCTTTTGTTTCCTTTCTGACTGTCACTTAACTGTATTGAATGAGCACTTGTAGTGTACTTCAAATCTTAAAAGTATATTTTTAAAAACTGTACTTGTAGATAATATAATATTAATTAAACATAAGGCCACTTGAAGTAAAATGTCAAATTAAAAGTTCTATTTTAGAGTGCATATTATTTTTTTCATATATTTTTCACATATTTTGTAATGCTTTAAAGAAGTACACTTATTTTGATGTGTTGACTGTCACGCTAAAGCACATGTAACATGCTTTAAAAATAAGTTTCGTTATTTCATATTACATTTAAAGTTCATATACTTTAAATGTACTAAACAAATGTGCAATTACAAATATATAAGTCCTACTTAAGTGGATCAAAAAAAACACTAAAGTTTAAAGCTCAGCTAATTGCATTTAATATTAATTTAAATCATAATAATTTATTTAATTGCAATTAAGTGTCTTAAAACATTAAAAGAATATACTTTAGTGTGAACTGAATGTAATTTAACACATCTTACATCTTTTTTCACAAAGATCTGTTCATAAAGTGGCAAGTGTATTTTAAATAGTTTGTTAATTGTTTCTTTCTCTTTCTTTCTCACAGTAAAACCAATACAGAAGGCGGTTCGTTCCGTGTCTTTGCCGTTAGAGAGTGAGACGGCACTGACGGGACACAAAAGATCACCGATTTGCTCTCGAAAATCAGGACATATCAAATGAAATGCAACTTTTGGACGAAAGTGACATTTACGGAAGACCAAAGGATCTGTCAAAGTCTGCTAGCTCAATCCAAAGGTTTTATATACAATTGTGAATAAGATTTTTGACCACACATACAGCTCTTAACAAAAAGCAGTGTGGTAGAATTGGTATTTTAACAGCGGTGCTGGTTTTAATCGTTGTTGTTTTTTAGATTCAAGTAAGTCCGTTTATTTTTTGATTATATTCTGTTAGTCTTGAATACGAGCAAATTCTCTAATTTACATACAAAATGCATATTGATTACACTGTATTTAATCTGTACAGATATTTTGTTGATTTATCAGGCTCATTGTGTGCTTCTCATTTTTTGCTTTATTTTCTAAATCATTTTTGGAAGCCGGAGCTGGAATAGGGTGTAATAGTCACACCCACTTTTTTGCTTTGAGAGAGCTCTTTCCCATTCAGTTTATCTATAGTAAAAAAATCCAACCATCTCCACGATGAATCACAAAATTACAAACATAATATGAAAATATAATTTTGAGCTCAGAGCTCATGGTACGTCTGTCTCAAAAGTTTATGCTTTATTGTTAAAATAATTTTCTCTATGAGGAAAATGAGTGGGATTTTTACTTCCGGAAACTTTTGCGCTCTATTGTAATAGTAGTTGAGTGTGTACAGTGCAGTAGGGGGGATTTATTGGACCCGAAGTGGGCAAACAAATGCTTCGCAGAGAAATGGCAAAGAAAAATAGGCAAACCTCCAAGCAAAAGAAACCTTTCCTTCATAATGCATGTGAGCCTTCCAGAGTCAACAGTACTCAGACATTATGGTAAAGGTGCAAAAACATTGAAACAATGTTCAATCCCAGGAGGATTCAGAGTCACTGAGTGCATGTGTATGCTCATCTTTCATTATGGGACCTTCAGTTTTGTTATTTATTATTATGCCTCCTTCAACCCCTGCTCAGAACTGCATATTCTGTGGAACAGAACCAAATATTTATGAATGTGACACATGATATGTGCTCACTTGAGAATCGAACGTCTGTCAGCGTCTAACATGTTCCTGTTTGGTTAAATGCTATACACAAACCAGAGCTTGTCATTACTGCCAAAAGCAATTTTATTAGAAGTTTAACTTTATTTTTTATTTCGCACAAAATTAAACTCAAGTGCACCATGCCGACTGAACATCAGTTTGTTTAAACCACTTCATACTGCAACGTAATAATAAGGTACTTGCGCTGAAATCCATGCCTCTGAAAGGAAAGCTTTTAGTGCATATCTCTTAGTTAGTGTTCAGATTCCAGGATTTAGACTTAATGTAGATGTTCTTATGAAATAAGGGCTGTGGAGCACAATAATCCCTTTGAAGGCTTCCGTTTTGCTGCTTTTAACTTTTCACCTACTTTTATTGTCTTTGTAACTTTCTTGAATTGTTACCTCAGTCTTGTTGCAGCGATATATTTGAGTATTGATGTTTTTAGGGAAATCATAAATGTTTGTACAGTACAATGGTTTGTGTAAATATTCAGATTTGTGCTTTGTTTTCAAGTCCGTATTGTAAAAGTATGAAAGTGTACGTCATCTGTGCCTTTTTTAAAGCCAGAGGATGATTGTTTTTGCACAAATTTAAAATTAAGACTATAAAATCTATTATATTAAGACGATGTCTGTCTTTTGTTTCATAAAACATGTATTTACGTAACTGGGTTTTATACTGTCCAATAAACAGGACATCTTTATTTTATTTTGTGAAATCAAAACCATATCAAAAACTCCCCTAGACCACGCAAGCACTGGTTGACTCTTCATGCACCATTTTTTTTCAGTGAATAAAGAGTAGCAGGAGCTCATATCTCAGATATTTCAATATAAATGATTTAGACTTCAGTCAGGGTCATCAGTGGATGCATTTTATGTTATAAAAGGAATTCTTGGTACAAATATCTGAAAACAAGTACTTTTTGGAAGAGAGATACACTAAATGAGGCCAGTCCAAATCTGAGACAAACTGTTCTTAGCAAGAATGGCAGTTAGGCTCTTAGCCAGAACACATTGCCACTGAACAGTTTAACAAAACAGGTTGTCTAAGCAAATGGAGATGCATGTTTTATGCGCAGGCCTGTTCTGGGGCAAAAACAATGCAAATAAAATATTATAAATGATATAATTTCTGTCATGACAACTCTTGGATGGATTGGCATTGTAATGTACATGATAATGTTAATGTTTGGTTTTAGCAGAATAGATCTGCTAGATCTGGTGCTGCTGCTTTGGGAGAGCAAGTACTGAGACCTGCTACTGCCAATACATCCACAATATGCTGCTGTGAGTATGTAAGAAATTCTGCTGCTGCACATAAAACATACATGAAATAACCCCCATATATAGCATACAATCACCACGTTGCAGATTTATAAAGGTGGAGCTGGGGAAGGTGGAGGGTTTCTGAAGCACACTGCAACTGCTGCAACAAGCACTAGCCAAGTATTTGAATGTTGAACAGCGAGCTCATTGGCTGCTGATACAAAAAGAACCAATCAGCTGCGCCATGTAATGTCATTATGTCAGATTGAGTTTGACCTATCGGACTGCGCCATCTAGAGTTTTATTCCAGAACTTTGGATATGTAAATAAGCTGCAAATTGCCATATAATCAGGTACATGAAAACGAAGTACTCTTTAGAATATTTTTTAAAAAGAGTACTTATTACTGAAACTAAAAGAATATATATTTAAGAGTATATGTAAGTGCAAATGCAATGTAATGTTTTCAGACACTTTTTTGCATAATTACAATTAAATGAAAAATGTTTTCATATAAATTTAAATTTATATGAAATGCAATTAGTTGAACTTGAGTGCTTTTTTGACAATTAAGTAGGACTTAATTAGCTACACCTTATATATGTATTTTCATAATTACTTCTATTTGAAATTAATGTAATGTATGTTATGTTAAACTAAAACATATGTTGTTTCTGTTGAAACTTGTACATCATTCATTTCTAATAATGAAGTTGAATATTACTACATTTAAAATATATTAACTTTAAATGTAATGTTGATTAACAGTACAGTTAAAATGATAATCAAGTTGTACTTTAGTATGTTAGTCAACACATCAAAATAAGTGTGAAATAAAAAACAAAAGTGCTCTTCTTAAGAGTAAGTTTTAAGAAACATGAAAGTCTGTTGTTTACGAAAGGACATTTTGGTAACATTTTAGATTAGGGAACACTATTAAAGGGTTAGTTCACCCAAAAATGAAAATTCTGTCATTAATTACTCAACCTCATGTAGTTTCAAACCCATAAGACCTTCGTTCATCTTCGGAACACAAATTAAGATATTTTTGATGGAATCTGAGAGCGGTTTGACCCTCCAATAGACAGCAATACAACTGAAATGTTCCCAAGTCCAGAAACGTAGCAAGGATCGCCATTTTGGAGAGTATCCGCTGGACGTAAACAACGTATGCTGTTCTGTGTCAGCTGCGTCATGCTGGATACATTTCCTTACGGGTTTGAAACGACATGAGGGTGAATAATTAATGACAGAATTTTCATTTTTGGGTGAACTAACCCTTTAACTAGTTGCTTATTAGTATACATATTACTAGATTATCTAGATCCCTCAACTCTACCCAATACCTAAACATGACTATTATAACAACTATCTTAGTTCCCTTTCGATACTTCACTCGTACTGCATCTTCCTAAAGACACTTTGGCAAAAAATCCTTTTTTCTCCTGAACTGAAGCTTTATTCAGTCACGCAGTGTAACTGCACAGCCAATGGTTCATGCAGTGCATTAAAGATGAACCAATGGCTGTGAAGCCCGCCAAAGCCTGCCAGAATGGGCGGGGCCATCTGGCTATATAAGCGCCCGCTTTGCCACAGGATTCAGATTTCTTCTCCTTCAGTGACGATGACTTTCCTCATTGATCTCCGCTGACTGAAGAGCCTGCTCGCTGTTGACACGCCTCACAGTGGAACGCGATCTCCTGCTCGGCTGATTCGCCGCCTTTCCTGCTGCCTTCAGCATCACACAGCAGTGATCCGGCTTCCCCTGCTGCCATCCGGCAAGTGATATTAGAGCATTTCTCCGGTGTTGTTTCAAATGCCGCGCCGTTATTGCAGTGCGTGCAGGGCTCCCCACCGTGAGTGTGTTTCCTGCTTGGGGAAATCCCACGCGGAATCCGCGCTCACCGAGACGGAATGATCTCATTGCAAGAATATGAGTCTCGCCTCTCTGCGCTTGCGGATAGCTTTCTTTTCAGAAATCGACTCCGCCCCTCACGCCCTCACGCTTTCTTCCTCCCAGGAGCCTGTGAGGAAAAAACAGCGGGGCAGAGGATCACAGTGCTCGGATGCGAGGGAGCTTATGTCGGCTCAGGCCCCGCGTACCTCGCTCTCTCCATACAGAGAGGTTTCTCCCGTCCTCTTCACCAAGCCTGACCAGGGTCCGTCTGCCATCGCGAGCATCTCGTTTGGGGGGAGTGACGACGAGCTGCTGGATGACAGCATGTCATTAGCAGCCTCAGACGCCGAGGAGCTGTCGGGCTTGACTGCTGACCCCGTCTCCCTGCCGCTGTCCAAGCCCAGCGACGTTAAGCCCGGGATGGACGCCGAATTACTCCGCATTTGGAGTGATCTCCTCCTGAAGAACCCTCCCGCAGCCGTCTGGACGAGTGGTTCCTGCCGGGGCGCCGTCAAGCCGCTTGTCAGAGATCCTCTCCTTTTTTCCCGGAGGTCCATGACGAGCTCACCAGGTCATGGCGCGCCCCATACTCTGCATGCCTTCGTACTTCCGCTTTATCTGCCCTCACTTCGGTCGACGGCGCTGAGGACAAGGGATACGAGAAGCTGCCTCCGGTGGACGAGTCAGTGGCCGCGCACCTCTGCCCGCCCACTGCGATTGGCTGGAAGGCAAAGGCTGCCCATCCGTCCAAGCCGTGTAGGACAACTTTGGCTCTCACTGGACACGCTTACTCTTCGGCTGGGCAAGCGGCCTCGGCGCTCCATTCGATGGCGGTTCTCCAGGTCTTCCAGGACAAACTCCTCTCCAGCACGGACGGGTCTGGCCTGGACCCCGCGACAGACCTGGCTTTACGCACCACCAAGGCCACGGCTCAGGCCATAGGACGCTCCATGGCCAGTCTAGTGGTGCTGGAGTGCCACTTATGGCTGACCTTGATGGAGATCGAAGATGCTGACAAGGTCCAGTTCTTGGATGCACTGATCTCTCCCAATGGTCTGTTTGGGCCAGCGGTTGAGAGCTTCACTGAGTGTTTCACTGAGGCACAGAAGTCGTCCCAGGCCATGCGACAGTTCCTGCCAAAGCGTTCTAGCTCTGCAGCAGCCTAGATTTGCCCCAAGTCTGTGCTGACTCAGCAGCCCCCGAAGCCTGCGCCTGCGGCCGCCACCCAACCAACCAAGCCTGAGCCTCGACAACACTCCCACTCGGCCAAACGCTACCAGTTTCCGAAACGTCAGGGACCCCGGCCCAAGATAGCGCTGGATCCCGCGCTGCTGGCGTCATCCTGATCCAAAGGTCAGAAAGAGGAGGGGGCCATGTCTCGCTGTAGCTGGACCACCCCCCAAACTGCCTCTCAGTCAACGAGTTTCGTTCCTGGGAACAGTGCTCTACAGCAGTGCCTCTCGCCCCCTCTCAAGATGTTTCAGAAGCTGCTGGGCCTTATGGTTGCAGCTTCTCCAGTGCTATGGTTGGGCTTGCTTCGTATGCGTCCCCTTCAGTACTGGCTGAAACCACGAGTTCCATCCCATGCGTGGCGTCACGGACGTCTGCTTATCAATGTGAACCAGGCCTGTGTATCAGCCCTGGCCCCCTGGAAGAATGTTCAATGGATGGAACAGGGCGTTCCCCCCGGGTAATGGTCTACAGGAGGAAAGTAATCTCGACAGATGCGTCCAACACGGGTTGGGGAGCTCTGTGTGAAGAAAAACCGTCGTTTGGCCATTGGTCAAAAGTGGAGGACAGTCTACACATCAACTGCCTAGAAATGCTGGCAGTATGTCGGGCCTGTCAACCCTTCCTACCAGACCTGAGGGGACACCACGTCCTGGTCCGCTCGTACAGCATGACGGTGGTGTCCTACATAAATCACCAAGGGGGCTGTCATCGAGGTGCCTTTTTGTGCTAGTAGAGTGCCTCCTGGAATGGACTCATCTCAACTTGTGCTCTGCACGAACCAATGGCCGTCAGTTACACTGTGTGATTGAATAAGGCTTCAATTCAGGAGAAAAAAGGACTTTCTTCTCCTGAACTTTTTCCCATTACTCGTTACCATATCTCAGGGAACCGAGGTTACATTCGTAACTGAGTACGTTATTATCAAGAAGCAGATGATTAGGAGTTTATTAAGAGAAAACTCTTAGTTAATAGTGAATAAGAGTTCCCTAATCTGAAGTGTTCCCGACATTTTGTTTACTGTTTAATGATATTGACTATTTGGTAACACTTTAGATTAAGGAACACTATTCAGTATTAACTAGTTGCTTATTAGCATGCATATTACTAGCATATTGGCTGTTTATTAGTACTTTTAAAGCACATATTAATGCCTTATTCTGCGTGACAATACTTTAGATCCCTTAATCCGTCCCCATAACTAATCTTTACAACCTTACTAACTATTAATAAACAGTAATCAGGAGTTTGTTGAGGAAACTCTTAGTGAATGTGTGTTTCCTAATCTAAAGTGTTACTGACTATTTTTTGATCTGTTTGTGTAAAGTACTAAAATCTGGATGTACAGTACATTGCAGGGATGACGTGATGTTGAATATATGTGTGTGCTGCACTTCACTTCAGCCCTTTAATCCCGTCTTCCTCATGTCATTACGAAGACAAGAAGGAATTCACCATGTTTACCATAATGGCAACTCTGAATGTTGAAAACCTGCTGACACTTCAGACCTGTGTTTATTGAACAGCTGTTATGGAAAGTAAAGTGCTTGCTGTTTAAACAGTCAGATACACTCTTGAACAGAAATGACAAGCATAAGAACAGTGTTGGGTTAAAAACCCTTCATATCTGCTGTGATGATGATTGAATTTGCAAGGCTTAATGCGAGATCTCTTTAATGTCTCTACTCCTAAACAACAAAGAGAGTAAATGCAGAGCAAATGGAGACCTTTTCCAAAAGTACCTTCTTTCTCCCCTGTTTTTTCCGACTAAATAAAGGGCTGATCCACTGTAATATGTCAAACAGCATTTCAAGGTCTTCTGGATTAGAGGGTTATGTATTGTTGTCTTGAATTGTGATTTTAATGATAACCTATCATAATCAGTGTCTGAAATCCCTCCACTGACTATAAATGTTTCATTTTGGCCTACATATAAATCTTTCAGCTGTAATTAAAGAGAGCTGTTCGTATTCTTACCCTAGCCTTTCACACTTGCTTGTGCTTCCTCACCAACATGTGTTTTAAAGCTAAAAGACGTTTCTAGGACATGACATTCGGCAATTATATGAGTCATTCAGGTCATTCAAATTGGGGCAGATTCTTAAAGGTAATATGTATTGTTTCTGTAAAAAATAATGGAAAGATGCAAAAGAATATTTTGGAAATTTTTAAACATTTAAAATACATTTTACATGCAAAATATATATTGGCCATTTAAAATACTATGTTGCCATACGGATATGTTTGGTTATCAAATATATCTTAACAATCCCATTTTAGTTTCCCAAACTTTTCCTGCTTTCTTTCACCAAAGCTGCAGTGGCCTACTTCAGGATCATGTGATTATTTGATTGAGCATGCGACATGAGTTTTTGACACTTCAGCAATGGAAAAAGGCATTTAGGATGACTCAGAGACATTAATTCACATGTTATGGTTATAAACCCACTGCTGTGCATGATGGAAACAATCTAGCTAAACGCAGCAGTCAGCAGTCTTCTGTATATGTATAACAGACTGAACCATACAACAAATCTTGTTAGCTCAGTTGCCATAAGATCATAAAGGTTACTAATTTCTAGCTAGACATTTCTGAATAGATGATGTGAAGCGATCCTCTCGCAAATCCGCCCAGAGGTCTGGTTCTTTTCTCTGGACTCCCCACCACAGGCGATTCTTGAGATTCGCCTTCGAGGGAGTGGCTTATCAATACACGGTCCTTCCTTTCGGGCTGTCCCTGGCTCCACGCACGTTTACAAAGTGCACAGATGTGGCTCTCTTCCCCCTGAGACCGAAGGGAATCCGCATTCTCAATTACCTCGATGACTGGCTCCTTCTGACCCAGTCAGAGGTGGAGTCACTATCTCACAGAGCCCTGCTCCTCAACCACCTAGAATGCCTGGGGCTCAGGGTGAACGTTGCCAAGAGTGCACTGTCCCCCAGCCAACAAGTTCCGTTCCTGGGAACAGTGCTCGACTCAGTGTACATGAGACCGGTGGTCATGACAGAGCGTGCTGTAGCCCTACAGCAGCTCGCGGCCTCCTTCAAAGCCGGTGCCTCTCGCCCCCTCAAGACGTTTCAGAAGCTGCTGGGTTTTATGGCTGCAGCGTCTCCAATGCTACGGTTGGGCCTGCTTTGTATGCGTCCCCTTCAGTACTGGCTGAAACCACAAGTTCCATCCCATGCGTGGCCAGGGTTATTATAGTTTTGCATTTTTCATTAGTTTTTATTTTTATTTCGTTTTGACTTTGTTTTCAAATTCAGTTTAGTTTTAATTAGTTTTTA
>JAFVLL020040900.1:0-27242 GCA_021397915.2 Tor tambroides
TGTTTATGTTTTATGAGGTACTTCACTCTGATTACATTATGTCAGATGCTACATCAAAGTCTTGTTCAGTTATAAAAATATTTCATGTTACTTTTTTATTCATACTGTCACTGGCTGACATGCATGTGGGCAAATAAATTATAGATGCAATGAATATCATAGTTATGGGATACAAATGTCTGATCTGAGTAAGAGTCGAATGAGGTCTGTCCATGAGGTTGCTATGGAGGGGTCAGATTAGTTGTATACAGGGCAGTATTGCAACAGCCCCAGATCAGAGGAGTCAATAAATCACACAAAGTACACAAACAAGCTCACGCTTTGAAACCTGTATACCGGTATTGTGAAATATATATATATATAGGGGTGCTTAAGGGAGATGAGACACATGGTTGCATACGTATAAGCTTATATATCTGAATGAGCAAGTATTTTCTTTATACAACAGCTGCTGAACTTCATCTGCGTGCATGTCTGTGCACCCAGGTTTGTGAATTCAGCTGCAGAGATAATGTTATCATGTCCACCATATGTCTTAAGACATCAGCAAATTACAGCTGTGCATGCCTGGCCTATAGTCAACACCATAACAACAGCAGATGGCCAATCTCTGTTTTAGTGCACTCACACACACCAGCACACACACCTGCATTATAACGAGTGCACTATCAGAGGAATCTCTTAGATGCTGCCTTGAAAATGTTGATTAGTTTTTGTCTTTGGTGAAACATAATGAATGAAGACATTCTCCTTTGATTTAATTGCATGTAAATGTGTGTGAAACTGGTAAGAAACAGATCACAGTGTTAAAGGCACCATTGTGATATTAAAACATTAACCTCACAGTAGGTTCAAAAGACCTATACTCACTTATTGTTATCAGTCAAGCTGAAAAGCATTTCATCAGCTTCTGGAATAGTTCTCCCCAAAAGGAACTACTTGGCTTCATGATGTTTAAAACCTATATGATTTTCTGTGAAATACAAAACATGTTTATTTTATTTGTTTTAGCAGAATGCCCCAGCTGTGAACTGGATCTGTCAAGCTCTAAAAATCAGAATCAGAACCATAATATGCATTATTCTCCAAGTGTGCACAAAAACACAAAGAATTTGGTGTAATTTCCAGAAGCTCTAGGTAATGATATACATATAAATACATAGACACAAGAGAACAGAGATAAAGAAAAATAAAAACATACATCTAGAGGTAGAAAAATGTCGAAAATAATAGTAAAGCAACAAAAACTTTGGATTGCAAAATGTCAGATATGAAAAATAAAAATGAAAAATGTAAATTCTCAAATTTAATTAAAAAGTTAATCGGTGGGCATAACTTGTATTTACATATATCTGACAGGATCCACTACAAGTGTGTTGGTGTTTCTTGCACCACTTTTCAGCATGATGTGTTCTATTAATGAAACATTTAAAAATGCTTATAAAACCCATGAGTTTGAATCAGTCTTTCTGACAAATTCTTGAATGAACTACTTGAAGCTGTCAGTGCCATCAAGAAAGAAAAATATATTTTCTGTTATATACTTCACCATCAAGATTTTGGGCACCCTACATCTATCATAAATAATGACTTAATTTTCAGCCTGTTCTTCACACAAAGCTATTGTAAGATTTTAGATTCTGTATGTAGTGCACAAGTTTAATGGGCTACTTTTATGGTGGTTTTTGGACCCCGACAGCCCTAGATCTTATTCTCTTTCATGGTATGGAGAACATTCTGTTTTATGTTCCATCTGAAAAGATAAAAAGATTCAGATTTTGAATTAAATGAAGATGTGTGAAGGTATGTGGAGCATTTTTACATTAAGGTGAACTATCCCTTTATGAATCAGTCCAATAAACTCACCAGAACAACCTCATATTTTTCTCTAGTAATTACAGTACCTCTGACTTGAATCTTTTGTAATTTGTTACAAGTGTTGTTTTGTTCTCTTATTAGGACCTGTGCACTCTGAGGACTGTATACTGTGGTGTTAAAAAATAAAAGCACCTTCCTCATATCTCACGCTCTGAATTAATTTAGCTTTTAAAGTGAGCTATTAGTCCTAATGACACTACAGTGTTTATTGCCAAGCAACCTTTAAACCACATAAACACACAAAAAATTAGCCCACAAGTAATTTCATAGTAGCAACAATTTAAAAAAAAAAAAAGAGTGAGAGAGAGAGAGAGCGCTTTAGTACAACACTGTACAGTGGTTAAATGTTTTCAAGGCAAAAATTGGAAAGTTCCTGGAGTGACTAGCAAAGGATGAGTGATTTTATTTTTGGAATATAAGCGTTTATTCGCTGTATATGCAGACTATCTACTCCACATATTGCTACCCTGAGAAATAGAGTGAATCATCAACCTTATGAGGATTTGTAACCATCTATACTTAAACTTCAGCTATTCAGAACATGAATATGCCAACCGATTCACTTGCTGGAAAATATAGCGTAAGCTGAAGAGAAATGAGCTCAGTGTTGATCAGACCGCTGAGTACAAGCACACAGATATGGATGTATCTGCCCTCCTTACACTCACACACACTCACTCAGGCTGACAATGTGTTATCCATTAGCAGGGTTTCATATAGCAGGCCGATGGGTCTTCAGAGATCAGACTTGTCTAAAATAAGAGCACTTTTAGCAATCTCTAGAGCACACGGCAAGGACATCACTCAGTTTACCATCACACACACAACTTGCTCTTAATACTTCACAGACGTACATGCAATGTAGATGAACTCTTTTGTTACTTGTTAGTTTTTATTAAACATTTCCATCATTATCTGTGTTAATGTGTGGTCAGAAATGACTTTGAACCATGGTTGGAAAAACATGTGCACTCACACTTGCAAAGCTTTTCCCAGTGTTCACACATTCTGCTCTTAATGCTTCAGTTTGTTCAAATGTCATGCCCTGAACTGAGGTCATTTTGAGCATTATTTTATGACCATGTTCACCATTACTGAGGGGCTCATGATAAACATGCTACATAAGATCTATTCTCCTTGTTCTCGTCAAAAGTATTTTGTGATGGAGTTGAGGTAGCCATTTTGTTTTCTCGAGCCTGTAAATGTCAAAATATTTGGGGGTCAATCTTGGTGTATGGTGGCAGCGACTTTAGCCTGTTACATTTCAAATCACGTTCATCAAAGGGCTGCAATGGATAAGACCCCTAAATGAAACCAGCACAACAGCAATAACACAGTCTCTGTGTGTGTATTTTTGTAAGAACTGTAATTACTTTTGTGATATTTTCAGTCTTTCCATTAACTACATGAAAATCATAGTGTGCGGTGATGAGTTAACTGTTTCAGAAATGTGTGAGTTTGTGTGTGTTATTCCACCAGCAGTGAGTTGTGGTAGTTGTATATATAATGTGCATGTTTGCTTGTGTGACAGAGAGAAACACACAAAAAAGAGAGAACAAGTCACTCAAACACCCTATTTGCAGCTTGTATTAAAAGGATAGTTCACCCAAAAATTAAAATTATGTCATCATTTACAACCCCACACCCCACACACATCACTTTTCTATTCAAGAAAATAGAATTTAGTATACTGCTTGTGAAGGTGTCCTGAACAACAGCCAATCACTGCCTACTCACTTATCAATCAATCTTTGTGCTAAAAGTGCATGTGTGCACAAGACTTCACTGAACATCTTCATTGTGCAACATGCAGTGACACTGCAGCTTGACTAAAATAACCATGATTGTTTTATTCAAACTGTCACATTTATGACAAGATTCAAATCTAAGGTTATTTGGAAGCTACAGTACACGGTGCCAGCTTTCTCTACTGAAATCCACGTGTTAATGCCAGGTGTAAATGGGACCAAATTAATGCATTTATTTCCAGAGCAGCAAGTAATGTAATGTCTTTCGACGAGGAAATGTGTGAGTGGATTGAGGTGTACTTAATAAGCACTGCTATTTGTTATGTATGAGTAATTTTATGAGTGCATATATGTGTCACTCACAATGAAACACAACATTTACTTGACTGATCTGTCTTACAGTGCAACATCAGGATGTAGCAAGACTATTATAGTTAAAGTTGCACATGCACATATTTTCCACGATCTTAAATGCCATAGCCATCTACAACTGTAGCCCAAAACGCAACAATCTTCAAAGAGTGAGATTGCTGTGAATTGAAATTATTAAATAATTTACTGTGGTGACTGTATTGCTATGTACTGTTTATCTACCTCAGTTTCATCTTGATGACGTTTCTCTTGTTATTTTTGTCAATGTGTGTGAATATGAGAGAGAACCAATATTTTTTTCCACCTGGTTAGGCCTATTAGTCATAATGCAACATAAATCATGTGCATGTTGAAATATTCTGTTTTGTTTTTTGAAAAAGAAAATAAAATTGTAAGACTAAAGCTCTCTCCATGGCAACATAAGCTGAGTACCTGTACTGCAGACACACACACACACACACACACACACACGTATATTGTCAGAGTCTCTCATTACTAAACAATTAGAGCATTTAGCATACAGCTAATGGGCATGTAAGGTCAAGTGTGAGATCTCAGTCACCGTAACAGTCACACACACACACATTAGAACGCTACAGCAATTAATGTGATATTTATGCCACAGGGCATTTAAGACTATGAATCATTTAGCTTCTGTCAGAGTTAGTGAAGTCGCTATTAGTATAATTCTTAGATTTATTAATGCAGTAATTGTTATTTGACAGTCATTCCCCATATTTTACTCATAGTGTCTTTACTCCCAATGTAAGGACATTAGTGCATTTGAGGGTAAATGAATCGAGAGTGAGTTCCAAAGTGCATTTATAGTAAGACGTCTAAGTACATTTATGCTAGCCGAGAGTGCATTTAGACTAACGCTGTCTAGATGTGCAGTTCAAGGGTTAAAGCATGTGAGATGGTGTGTTTGTCAGTTTGGCTGCAGTATGCAAAACAGACATGAGTGTATTTGTAGTACAGCATAAGTTCATTTAGACAGTGCCTTCAGTAACTTCAGTATGCTAATGCAGTGTCCAAGTGGGCCATTATCTAAGCATTTGAGCGCTGTGAAAAGGTCTGAGAGATGAATTCACTGCCAGTATGCTCTCAGGGTAAAACCACAATTTCTGAAAGAAGAGAAGAAAAAGGCTTGAAGCTGTCTTTTAAACTGGACACTTTATATGTGTCTGAATTGCTAAGATGCTCCAGGCTGGAGTACACTTGATAAATGAGCATGAATTTTTATGAGAAGAAAGAATGTCAGAGCATATTTTAAATAAATAAATGAATAAACAAATAAGAACAGTTGGAATGCTTTTATCACAACGAATCTCTCTCCCTTGTGTACATACTTACACATCCACACAAAAATGCTAGTTATAGACTCAATTCCTGTGAATTGAATTCCTTTCTTGTGAAGACACATTTTGATAAAACAAGCTGTAGTGCACACTTAACATATATCATTTGAAAATTCATCGTTCTTCATAAGGAATCTCTGAAAGGTTTCATTCCTGAACCATGACTCAGATTCATGTTGTGTTAGGAGTTCATTGAAAAATAAAGGGTAAAAAAGAAGACATAGACAACATTGTAGATGATTAGAAACATTTGAGAAGGAATCTTAAAATGTTAGAAAGCCTTCAGCATCAAAGATCCGCTAAAGAGAAACAGAGACAAAAAAAAAATTATTAATTAAAATACATAAAAAATTAAACACAGAGAGCCTATTTAAAAAGAAATAGGTTTAAAGGCGCTGATACTCCAAGCAAAAGCAAATAATAAAGTGGCGTGATGTCATTTCCAGCAAAATCAGGCTAAAACGAAGCTCATTTGCAGTTTGTTTCAGGAGTTCAAAGCCGCTTCCAGAAAAGTTTGTTCCAGTTGGTAATAGAGATTGCATTTAATTTCTGCTAGTCAGTGACTAATAATCAAGTTACTCAACTACTCAAGGTTTTTGTTACAGTCAAAAAAAAAAAAAACGTGAAAAAGAATAGTTTGTTTCTTATAATTTGTTAGTTTGTAACTTTAACATCTGCATCTTTGACGTCGAAAAAAATGAGCATGCAATAACAGATCTGTACTCACATCACTTAGAACTTCCATCAACTGGTCCAAAATAGTTTATAATAGAATAACACAAAATTCATGTTGTCTATTCATTACCATCATCCTCTTGACACATACTGTTTTTGGTCGCGGTCTCATGGTCATGGATCACTAGTTTGCGTTAAGAAAAACAAGTGCATCAACATGACAAGGATGCATGAAGGCTTGATCTTTGCCTTGTGATAGTGTTGCCAGCCAAGGAAACAATTCTTTCCCTCTCTGTACTGGTGGTAGGGACAGTGAGACATGATTTAGCCAAATTCTGAATGCATTATATTTAGCCTAGAAAGTGGACAAAGAGTCCTCCCTTTATAATCACTAAAAAGCTGTCAATCTTAGTTCATTGCAAGCTCACAAAGTTTTGTTAAACACAGTGAAGCTCTTCACACTGCACAATTAATCTCTTATTTACACTGTGTCTACACTTTGTTATTACGAGATGATTCCTGAGCGTGCACAACTCAGCACTGAACAAACGGTGTTTTTGGTTATAACTTAAATGCTTGCTTAAGTACTTGATAGCTTCCTTTGAATTACCATTGGTCCATGAGTTTCTTTATTGTAGAAATTAAAGTTATAATTCTAATGGCAAAAGACACAGACACTGTTGTTGTTGTTTTTTGGTTATTGTTGTTGTTATTTTTATGTTTAATACTGTAAAGCTGCTTGGTTTAAGCAAGCTATTGTACAATGTGCCACAGAGAGAAACGTGATGCGACTGAAGTGAAATAGCAAATTGCAGTTTGTGCAAACATATCCAAGTAGCTATGATCAGATGCTTTCTTAACTGTTGTTTTCTCATTTTTGTGTCTTTTTGTTTTGTTTTGTTACTGAGAGGAATGTGTGCAGCAAATATGTACGTCATTGCATGTCACAAGTTCAACACATTAGGATGTTTGCTAACAGTATACCACTGCAAAGGTATTTCAAACTTCTTTTCGCCCCTAAGTTAAGAACGAAAAAGAACATATGCTCAAAAAAGAGTATATCAGGGACTTAAAGGTGTTCATCTAGTCTTTCAGCATGGTTATACTATAACTAGTTTTTAGGGGTTGATTATTTTTCCTTTAATATTCCTCATTTATAGCTGTCAAAGTACATGTAATGTTGTTCAAAATTGTGTGTGTGTGTGTGTGTGTGTGTGGTTGTCTCTCTTAACCTACACACTCTAAACAGGCTCATCTCTCCAAACTCTACCCTATTAGAGCAGAAATAATTAGAGGCATTTAGCGGGATCATGTTTAACTTTAACTGAATACCAAATTAGGATAATGTTCCCTCTTTCTCTCTGTACTGAACTACAGCAAGTGTTTTAATCAATATGCGTGGGCAGGAAAATTTTCAGTGTATGTGAGTGTGTGTCTGAAACAGATTTAGTGAGTCATCCATGGGTCTCAGGTCCCCTTCTAATAGGCCTGTGTTAGTAGTTTGGTGTTAAAGGTGTTAAAGCAGTGGGTAATGGACACATATATACAAAAATGTCTTGTCAGGTTATAGGTCCACAATGCACTGGAAGCAGACAGAAGCGAGAGCTAAATCAAAAATAAATTTTGCACATTATAACTGTCACAGAACGGCCAGGCTCCACTTCCACCCAATCACCACGATCACCCATCACCTGTGTTCTGAGTACCTGCACCTGTCAATCATTCAATTATCTCATCACCAGCTAGCACACACCTCAGTCACCATCATTGTCCGGTGCGCGTCCACGTAGTATCGAGAAAGTATGAGCTCCAGTCAGCATTCTGTTTACTTACCTGTCGACTTACCTTCTGTGTTCTTCCGTAGTGTTCTGGCCTTGCTCTCCCTAGTCTCCAAGCTCCTGAGGTGTGTGCTCCGTTCCTGTGTCTCCTGTTCTCCCGATCATCTGCAAAGAAAGGAATTCAAGTTACACTCTCCACCAGTCTACAAGAAGGAAGTCTAAGGACGCTGTTACTCACCAGATCATCACATCACCTATCACGAACTCCTCTATGCAATAATAAACTCTGTTGTTTTTACTTACCACCTGTGTCCTGCCACTTCTGTTACAGAAGACCGGACCCAAACTGAAGATGAGGAGGCTGATTTTGGTTCCCCGCAAGGGTGGCCCGGGGATCATCAGCCTGCTGCCGACCGCGGTGACGTATGTGTCGCTGCCTGCGACGAAGATTGTGCCGCCACCCACAGCGAGGTTTACACCTCCTCCCGTGGCTCTCCCAGACCTGCCGCTGTTCGCGGCCCACGCTAACCTGCCTACAGAGGATATGACAAGGCCGCAAACAGACGCTCACGTGCCTTTGAGGGTATTAGTGGTGTACGAGGGCATGTCGTGGACTCCTTTGCCCACTCCTCGACAGCGCACCTTCCTGTGCACTTCCTCCGCGCTGGCAGAGCGCCCCCAAGAGTCCGCGCTTGCAGAGCGCCCCCAAGTTTCTGAAGTGTCCAGCAGAAAAATTTAGTATCCGCTGGCGGGCGCCCCAAATGTCCGCTGGCAGAAGCCCAAGTCTGCGCACCGAGCGCCCCCAAGTTCTGAAGTTCTGCTGGCGCCCCTGACAGCTCCTCCAAAGCGCCCTCAAGCGTCTGCTTTTCCCGAGCGCCCACCAGATTCCTTCCAGAGGAGGAAGGTCCCCAATTTCACCAAAGAAATTTGGGGGGGGGGCTATATACCCGGGGTCCTGGTAGCCATAGTGGCCATGCTCGAGATGTTGGTCAGGGCCACTATGGCTCATCCGCCATGGCCTCCTGAGTCGCCGATTCCGCCATGGCCGTCCAAGCTCCCTGATCCGCCATGGCCTCCCGAGTCTCCAGTCCCGCCATGGCCTCCCCGAGTCTCCTGTCCCGTCATGGCCTCCCCGAGTGTCCTGTCCCGCCACTGCCTCCCGAGTCTCCAGTCCCGCCATGGCCTCCCGAGTCTCCAGTCCCGCCATGACCTCCCCGAGTCTCCTGTCCCGCCATGGCTTCCCCAAGTCTCCTGTCCCGCCATTGCCTCCCGAGTCTCCAGTCTCGCCATGGCCTCCCCGAGTCTCCTGTCCCGCCATGGCTGCCGGAGTCTCCAGACCCGCCCTGAAGGCTTCCCCAGTGTCCTTGCCCTGCACCAGCCTTCAGGGCGCCCACCCCCCCTCCCCGGTGTTACTATTACGGCGCGGGACGCGCCTTTCCGGGAGTGGGAGGTAATGTCACAGAACGGCCAGGCTCCACTTCCACCCAATCACCACGATCACCCATCACCTGTGTTCTGAGTACCTGCACCTGTCAATCATTCAATTATCTCATCACCAGCTAGCACACACCTCAGTCACCATCATTGTCCGGTCTTGTACGTAGTATCGAAGAGGACTCTCTGACTCCAGTCAGCATTCTGTTTACCTACCTGAACGACTTGCCTTCTGTGTTCTTCCGTAGTGTTCTGTGTCTCCACGCTCTCCTAGTCTCCAGCTCCTGAGGTGCACTCCATTCCTGTGTCTCCTGTTCTCCCGATCATCTGCAAAAGAAAGGAATTCAAGTTACACTCTCCATCAATCTCCAAGAAGGAAGTCTAGGAGCGCTTTATTACCAGATCATCCCATCACGCTCTATGCAGGCTCCTCTATGCAATAATAAACTCTGTTGTTTTTACTTACCACCTGTGTCCTGCCACTTCCGTTACAATAACCAATGAAGCTAACTACGCTGAAAGAGTCTGTTGCTTCAGACACCCCATTTCGATTTTTGACATGATGCAGAACTGTTCCAGGTACATTATTTACTTTCACTTACACTTGCAATGAATTTTATTTGTTACATAATTCAGAAATTTCGCACTATTACATCAAAACTAGCTTGTGATGTGTATCTAGTCTACTAGTTTGTATTTAAATAAATAAAAATACATATCTAAAAATACATATAATACATACACATATTTTATATATATATATATATATATATATATATATATATATATATACATATATATAATTTCCCAGTCAGTTTATTTTGCTGGTTTACCTCTACTATTGATATTCATCATTTACCACTGCAGTAAATTTATAGCCTCAAACATACATTACCATACAATCAGAATTCAGTTATTCCAAATGATCTAGAGCATCATATTTAAGCAGAAATAGTCAGATTTTACCTGAACTATGTAACAACTTTTCCAAGTCACTAATGAATCTATAAATACATTTCTTTAGATATCTTTCCATGTCTCTGGTCTAATAATTTAAATGATCTTCTCATTCTGCCAACTGTAGCAGTAATAATATTTAGACACCAATTTTAAAGAAGGATGCAAATTAAAGAAGGATTTTAACCTATTTTACTGTTGCTGAAGTTGCAGTTTATTAGTCCGTGTTAGTGAACATTCTGACATGACTTGCATCACTGGTCACTTGGAGTGTAGACAGGTGTAGGAGTTTGTGATATAGCAGCCAAGTTGTCCAGAGGGAAAGGAATTTCCTCTCTGTTCGCTTTTGCCATATCCAAATGTATGATACAGCATACTGTTTAAAAATGCAAATGAAGTGCTATAAGTTTCTCAGCAAAATCAATGTATATTATTTTCATTACATCTCCTCTTCTATATCAGTTTAAACCCTGCAGCACTGAGTGTCAGAACAGAGATGGATGGAGAGAGCAGATGAGATTGAGAGCAACAGAAAGAGAGAAAGAGAGAGAGGCATCTCCCTTCCCCAGAATTTATTCCGCAATTTATTTTTGTCACAGCTTTGCAAAATAAATCGTAATTCTTCAAGCGACTGGCAATTTTTTTCCCCCTGGAAGCTTTGATGGGTTGTTAAGGTGGGTTTGACTGAGGCAATAATTGCCTGTTTGTAGTGGCACAGTAGCATAGCGCTCTGAAATGGGAGTGAATTCTGGCCTCACCGCTCCTCTCTAACCACACAAACCAAGCTTTGCCAGAATGCAAAACTTTACCCAGACATCTCCTACAGGACATTTTGAACAATCTTCTAGGTGCAAACGACAGAATGTGACACAAAATACTGCCATGCAAAGGCAAAATGCAGAAATTACATTTGTGTTCCGAAGATGAACAAGGTTTGGAACGACATGAGGGTAATTAATGACAGAATTTTCATTTTTGGGTGAACTATCGCTTTAAGAACCACTGAGTCAAAGAATAATTCCTGATGACGAAGCGTGTTTGCCCTTGGGGGTGTTTCAAAAGGAGAATTCTTCTAATACTGGTAGGTAGTGAGAAATAAAATAAATCACTAGTAGTTTAAATTTGTTGAAAATGTTCAACTCAGCATGAAACAGTTTATTTCTTATGAAAATACAACACTCTTTTCAGTTTTGGTTCATTGCAAACTGTTCTCCACAGGTCTTGATGTGAAAATATCAGTCAGGAGTCTCTTTCCTTCTCAGTGTTTCTTATGAAATGTCGTGTAGTTTGGTGTCCCAAAGCTTCATCTCGCTGCACTCAGCAGATGAAACAGTCTGTATGCGGGTATCACCTTTCATGTTTCCCGCATTTTCCATTCCATTCACCTGTAAGCGAGACAGAGAGGCAAGAAGAAAAAAAGATGACAGGAAGGTGCTGTATTTTTCAGTAGCTCAAAAACCATTGCATGAAATGGGAGTCAGAGAAGTCATCTTATCTCAGGATGACCAGCTTCCTGTCCGTGTGTAAGTGTGTGTTAGCAATGTTTTAAAATCTGAATGTCTGTGTATCAGATGTTTCAGGAGTTGGCATGCTCCCTCACACACACACACTGGCACACAGCGGTTTGGTATTGCAGCGGGCAGACAGGGAGAGGTTGATGATATCGATCTGACCTGATACTCTATACAGGAACTACAGTATTATTCATTACACACTCATGTACATAACATGATACCTGAGAGACAAAGAGACATTGATAGGCTGATAGACGGAGACACAAAGATAGGCAGGGTGAAATACAGAGACAGAGTGAGAGACGGACAGAGACTGAAGAATTATAACTGTTGTGACCTGTGTCACAATCTTAAATTTGGAATAAAACTTCTGTTTTTAAACAAAATCCAGAAAAGAGATACATTTCGGCTTCTCTTTAAAGAGGTGGTGCACCCAAACATGAAAATTCAAAATATCATCTTGCATGTTTCCAGATAAGAAAGAAATGCAGCAGTAAATGATGGCTAAATTAATTTTTTGTTTGAACTATCTCTTTAATCATTCTCAGACTCTGACTCAGATTGTTTTAATTATAAAGCTACGTAAAACTAACGAAAATTTCCCCCAAAAATTAACAGCATGTAGATCAAGTTTAGTCTAAAATTAAGAAAATTTATATAGTTTTAGGTAACACTTTAGTTTAGGGACCAATTCTCACTATTAACAAGTTTCTTAGCATGCCATTCATATTACTAGCATATTGGCTGTTTATTAGTACTTATAAAGCACAGCCTTATTCTGCATGACCATATTTTAGATCCCATAATCCAACCCCATACCTAAACTTGAGAACTACCTTACTAACTATTAAGAAGCAGCAAGTTAAGAGTTTAGTGAGGCAAAAGTCATAGTTAATTGTTAGTTCTATCATGACAACTCTCAGAAGATTTTAGCATTGTAATGGATATGACATGGTGATCGGGCCCCCTCTTCCTCGTCGGGCCCTATGAATCATCCTAACTTTCCCCACTGCTATGGCCCCCTGGCTCTATGTATATGCATTGGTCAATGTTTTAATTAAATGAAACTGAATAAAAGCCAAAGTTAAATTGGTTCATCATATCATATTTTAATATGATGATCATCAGACTTGGATTAAATGGCTTGATTCATATAGATTACTTTTACAATGTCTTTATAAACATTTTGTAGCATCAACATTTTGGTTGCATCGATTTTAATGGAGGGACAAATTTTTAGGTTTCATTAAAAAAAGATCTTCATTTGTGTTTTGAAGTTGAATATATGTGTTTGAATTAACATGAGGGAGTGCAACTGATGATAGCATTTTCATTTGTGGGTGAAAAATTTTAATCAATGATATTAATAAAAAGTTATTATAATTTTATTGTCATTTGTTCTAAATACTGCTCACTGGTAGAGAAAATCTTTCATCTCTTCAATTTTAAATATTCCATTATTTTTTTCGGATTATGACAAAACTTAGAAATACTTCCTTATATATTTAGAAAAGACAACACCACAGAAATGCTAGCTACAAATATAAGTTTAATTTATAGCCTATGAAACATGTAAATAATTTAATTTATTTGTTTTCATTTACCATGCTAGATAAAATGTAACATAGCAATGCCTAGGCAATACAGTTTAAGCTTAATTGAACTGACATTGAATCAATGGGGTGAAAGAGAGTGGCAGAGACAGGGTGAAAGAGAGACATGAAGACAGGGTGTTTGAGAGGACAGCAGCTGAAATAAAGCTGAGTCAGATTAGCTGATATATTTGCTGTAGCTGATAGTTAATGAGACCTTACTGGTTTGATATGTCTGCTGACTGAAGAGCACAAGCCAATCTCAGGCCTGAACCTACCACAACCCCCCACTTCAAAGTCTTTTAAAATTGGAAAAGGTTACCTCAGCAAAATAGCAGGATGCAATGATATTTATTTGCAGTGTTTAAGCAATCCAAATATGTGCAAAAAAAAAAAAAAAAATGGCGAGAGATACACAAACTTATATGCAACTGTTAATAGGGATAGTTTACCCAAAATGAAAAAAATTGTGTCATCATTTACTCATGCTCATTTATTTCCAAACTCATAAGGCTTTGGTTAGTCTTCTAATCACAGTTAAGATAATTTTAATGAAACCTGATAGGTTTCTGTCTCTGCATTAAAAGTCCAGGTAACTAAAACTTAGAAGACCCAATAAGGTAATTAAGTAATGAAATGAAATAAAATAAAAGCCTAAATTAAATCTGTTCATCATACAAAATGGCCGAATCTCTTCACAAGACTTGGATTAAATGGCTCGATTTACATGGGTTAATTTTACAACACCTTTATGACCTTTTTGAATATTCTAAATTTTGGTTACCTGGACATTCGGTTAAGGGACAGAAACCTTTCAAGTTTCATTAGAAGTTGTGTTTCGAAGATAATGTGAGGGTGAGTAAATGATGAAAGAATTTTCATTTTGGGGTGAACTGTCCCTTTAAGATGTTTAATTTTTGCTTTAGTATGCCAGTAGGAAATTCCCACATCCCTTCTGAGAATGATCTAGTTAGATTTTTGTATGAACAAGGAGTCCTACAGCAAATGGTATGACCCACAGATCTGATCTAACCATAATCGAATCCATCTGAGATTACATGAAGACAGAAGCATATGAGACACTATAAATCCATAGAAAAGCAGTGGCAACTTCCTCAAGATGCATGAAGTTACACAGTTAATTTATTAGTTATCCAGGATTGCACAAAATAGCACACTAGTTCAATGATAATGACAGTGCTTAAGTGTGCTTAAAACACTCAAAAGTGCCTCATTTTTATTCACTGTTATCCATATTTTTACATGACTGTGCCTATTTTTGAGAATCACTAGATAAAAGTTGTTGCATGTGCTATTGTACTGAGCCATCCTTTTCCAATTTTAACAGCAACTGAGGTGCCTCTTCACCCTCACCTTCTCTATTATACTCTCAAAGCTGTTCTCAAATCAGTTTGATGAGATCTGGGAGAAGCTGCTGCCACACATGAGACTGAAATATCCTACGTCAGGCTTTTGTGTCTAGCACACATTGCAAATCTGTGGAGTTCACATACCAAGGGAGCACATTGTGTCTATGATGCACTGTACCTGTCATATCAAACATGATGTTACAAATAAACCCAGCAACTTCGTTTATTTACCTCTCTTTATTGCTTTTTCATTCATTTCTTTCTCTGTCACTCTATTGCGTGCATGTCTATCTGTGTCAGGAAAAGAGAGAGTGCTGGAGTTTGCAGGCAGCCCGTGGCAATTTTGTGAAACGCTGATCAAAGGAGACGGCCCAATCCTAAACATCCTCCACATCTCACATATCCTCCCTGCTTCAGCCACACACACATTACATTATGAAGTAGGAGAGGCAAATGTAATTGGTATTAAGAGGCGCTGGATATCTTTTTGGAGATGACTCATACAGCTAACAAAAGAACAAAAAGTGAATGAACAAAGTGACCGATAATTTATATTTTTTGTTCTTTTAGTTCCTTTGTTACCCAAGTCATTTGAAGTGAATGCACATACAGCTCTGGGAAAAATTAAGAGACCACTCCAAATTTTTCTTAAAATCAGCATCCCGAGGAAAAGTATAAAAACCATTGCTGTGGTCAACACTATCCTTGAACCAGCTGGATGGCAAAAACAGTGCTAGTAGTCCCTCAAAAGTAGTTTGAATCAAATAATAACTATTGACGATGCCAAAAGAGTTGAAAAGAAAAGTTTTGAGTGAGGAAAAGAATATTTAAATTCTGGCTTCACTGGCAGAGGGATACAGTGAGCATCAGGTTGCGTCCATCCTTAAAATTTCAAAGACAGCGGTTCGTAAGAACAAGGTCAAGCTGCAGATACTGGGGACAACAAAGCTACAGACTGGCAAAGGGCGAAAACGACTCTCCAGTGACCGGGATGACCACCAACTCTTTCGAAGGTCACTCAGCAACCATAGGATGACATCAAGTAACCTACAAAAAGAATGGCAAATGGCATCTGGGGTGAAGTGCATGGCAAGGATGGTTCGAAACAGGCTCCTATTGGCAGAGCTTAAGTCGTGCAAAGCTAGAAAAAGCCCTTCATCAGTGAGAAGCAAAGAAGAGCCAGGCTGAGGTTTGTAAGACCATAAGGATTGGACTGTAGTGAACTGGAGTAAGGTCATCTTCTCAGATGAGTCCGATTTTCAGCTTTGCTCAACACCTGGTCGTCTAATGGAGACCTGGATGGAGACCTGGACAGGCCTACAAGCCGCCCATTGTGAAATTTGGTGGAGGATCGGTGATGATATGGGGCTGCTTTAGCAATGCTGGAATCGGGCACATTCATCTTTGTGAAGACCACATGAATCAAGCCACATACAAGGTTGCCCTGGAAGAACTTGCTTCCTTCTGCTCTGACCATATTCCCCAACTCTGAGGATTGTTTTTTCCAGCAGGACAACGCTCCATGCCACACAGCCAGGTCAATGAAAGTGTGGATGGAGGACCACCAGATCAAGACCCTGTCATGGCCAATCCAATCTTCAGACCTGAACCCCATTAAAAACCTCTGGAATGTGATCAAGAGGAAGACGGATGGTCACAAGTCATCAAACATACAGTAGCTGCTTGATTTTTTGTTCCAGGAGTGGCATAAAGTGACCCAACAGCAATGTGAAAGACTGGTGGAGAGCATGCTAAGATGGCTGAAAATCAGGGTTATTCCACCAAATATTGATTTCTGAATTCCTCCTAAAAACTTTAGTATTGTGTTTTTTAAAAAATGAACATGAGCTTGTTTTCTTTGCATTATTTGAGATCTTAAAACACTGCAGCTTTTTTTGTTATTTTGATCAGTTGTCATTTTTCGGCAAATAAATGCTCTAAATGACAATATGTTTGTTTGGGAGAAATGTTGTCAGTAGTTTATAGAATAAAACAAAAATATTCTTTTCTTTTTTTTTCAAACACACTCCTATAAATAGTAAAATCAGAGAAACTGATAATTTTGCAGTGGTCTCTTAATTTTTTTCCAGAGCATATACAGTGGGCTCAAAACATATTTGGACACTTAAGCCAGAGTTAAAATATATGCATGTCTTATTTAATATTCAATTTCTTATTGTTAGACACTGACAATAGGAACTGATCTTATACTAGCTGAAGTAATGATAAGAGTGTCCATTATAAAAAAGGGAGAAATCTTTGAAAATCTATTTTAAAACACATGTGCCAAATTTTTATAAATGCAATCTTTGTGTTCGTGTTGTTTTTCATATGGTTTTGACTAATAACTTAAATGATTCTAACAGAGAAAAATAACTGAGAAACATTTTCATGCCAAACACAGAAACATTTTTAAATATATATTCGAAGGTAAAAAGTATTTTTACTACTTATTTTTAGTAATTATTAATTCCTAAATATATTTTGAGTTCTTTTTGTCTGATGTTAATCTAATAATAATAATAATTATAATAATAATAATAATTTTATTTAATTATTGTAAATATATATTTTTTTAATTGCCACTTAAAACTTAATTCTTTTCACAAATTAGATTTTTTAATCAGTTTTTTCTTTATTATGATAGGCTATCAGGAGAGCTGAAATGTAAAAACATGCTTATCTTATAAGAGATGTATTCCAGTCACTGCATGCATGAATTGTTTGTAATTTGAATAAATTATTAGATAGGATTAAATGTCATTGACCCAAGTGCAAAAAAGGATAATCTCTTGAGTAATTGGTTTTCAGATGCAGCTTGGTTTAATATTTTATCTTCCTACAAAAAATTAATATATTGTGTCTAAAAGTGTCCAAATACATTTTGGGACCACTGCATAGACAAACAAGTTATACAGAAAGACAACAAACATCTAGAACTTATAGCACACACATCTGCATGGATAATTATGTTTACTTGTATATGTACATATATATGTATGCATGAGATGTGTGTAGAAGTAAAAGAATGTTCAGAGTTCAGTAAACAGCTGAACCAACATGCAATGAGTTTATTTTAACTTCTCTCTGTGTGTGTGAGGAAGAGATTTGGCAAGGCCTGTCACATAGATCACGTCAGTTTGACTGAATGGTGAGTGATTGTTGCTTTGAACTTTCTCTACATCCCAGACCTGCCAAAACCCTCAATTATTATTAATATTACTCTCTCTCTCTCTCTCTCTCTCTCTCTCTCTCTCTCTCTCTCTATTTCTCATCGACGGAAACGTTAAATAAGCCTGACACTCACTCAGTTGCATGAAGTAGTTTTGCGCACTACGAAGCTAAAGAGCTTGTTTTGAACTCCCACAGAGATTTCACCCACACTCCAACTCTGACCAAAGCAAAACTCATTCAGAAGTCTTTACTTTCATCTTTGTACATTAATAATTTTGCTGTTTTTGTATCTTGTTTTTGTATGTTAGTAGGATAGTTTTGATGAAGGGAAATTTGGACTGGATATCTAAGTGGGGACATACATTTACTAATACAAATCTATGGAAGCTTGTTTAATAAAAAGTCGACTGTGCATTTTTATCTCACAATTCTGAGAAAAAAAGTCTGAATTGTGAAATATAATGAACTCTCAATTCTTCACGATTTCTCACAATTCTGTTTACTTTCTGTCACAGAATTGCATCTTTATATCTTACGAATTTTAGTTTTTATCTGAGCTTATATATAAACTCACAATTCTGAAAGCAAAAGTCAGAACTAAAAGGAAAAGTTGGAATTGTGAAATATAAACTCTCAATTGCAAGAAAAAAGTCAGAATTGCAGTTGGGAAATTGTTTATCACTCAGAATCCAGATACAGACCTCCACCTTAACCGTAATAGAAAACCTTTTTAAATGAATTATTTTATTTATTTATTTATTTTATTTTATTTTATTTTATTATTTATTTTTATTATTTTATTTTTTAATTTTTTTAAACAAATGAAGGCCTTTTAGGATTTCCATAAATGAAGGTTTTGTTAGTTTTATCTAACTTCTGGGGACAAATTTGTCCCCAAAGTATAGCTAACTATGTACACCCACACACACATCAATGTATTTAATTTCTAGATAAGGTGAACATATTCTCTACCCTTAGGGTTTGTGGAAGAGATTTGTCATGTACTTTGCAAGCAAATATGTTTTTAGAATGCAATTCAAAGCACCCATTCGCTCGTATGGTTTAGAGGGGGCGATTTTCACACATATACACATGCACCTCTGTTGTCTCTGATCTTCTGATGTGGAGGAACAGGAAAGGAAGTGCAGTGCGTTATCTGAGACGACGCTATCGAGTTTAACACATGAACACTGCCGTCACATCTCCTCGCTCCCTGTCTCTATTTACACTTCAGCCTCATCAGTGACACAATGAGCGACAGCGAGACGAAGAGACGAGAGAACAAGAACAGAGAGAGAGATGAGAGAGAAAAGAGCGAGAGATTTACCTGAGAAGCTTTATCTGAGATGATTTGAATTGGGACATCATTCTTTATTTATTCTGCTGTGAAGAAGGCAGAGAATAGAGTTTGCCTGAGGGCACCAATCAGTTTAAACATTCAAATTTAAATACCAGCAGGAGGAAAGACAAGAACACACACACACAAGTATACAGACCAACAAAAATTAATTATTGTTCAATTTTAATTAATTATTGTTTTTGTCATGTTTTCCAGAAGAAATATCCATTTTTTTATTTGCAAGCATAATTATGTAAGATAATAAAATATGTTTTCAGAGAATATAACTTTAGAATATATCTTTGTAATAAAAATATTAAAAAATAATTTAAAAATTTGGTAATACTTTAGTATAGGGATCAGTTCTCACTGTTGACTAGTTGCTTATTAGCATGCCTATTATTAACATATTGGCTGTTTAATAGTACTTATAAAGCATTTATTCTACATGACCATATTCTACATCCCTAATCCTACCTATTACCTAAACTTAACAACTACCTTACTAACTATTAATAAGCAGCAAATTAGGATTTATTGAGGCAAAAGTCGTAGTAAATTGTTTATTAATAGCAAGAATTGGACCTTAAAATAAAGTGTGACCAAAATTATAATCTGAGATCAATTAAAAAATTTTATTTAACGTCTGATAAAATGTTTCATTTAAAATAATATTTTATTGTTTAAAATGTGTTATCCAGTGTTATTTGTCAAGTAATTTCAGGGCCTTGTGAATTCCATGATGCTGAAAATGCAAATGAAAATGCAATGAACACGTGAAAATGTTATTTTTTAAAATAAAAATATAAATTTAAAATATAAATATTATATTTATTAATTAGGTCACATTTTATTTTAAGGTCCAATTCTCACTATTAACAAACCATTATCCACAACTTTTGCCTGAATAAACCTCTAATTTGCTGCTAATTAATAGTAAGGTACAGTAGTTGTGAAGTTTAGATATTGGTAGGATTAGCGATGTAGAATATGGTCATGCAGAATTTACAAATAAATAGCCAGTATGTTAATAATAGGCATGCTAATAAGCAACTAGTTAATAATTGGAATTGGTTCCTATACTAAAGTGTTAGCATTAATTAAATTTAAATAATTTAAATAATGCAATTTGTGTATGCATTAATGTATGCATGCGCACAATTTCTACTGACATTTTTTGTTTGTTTGTAAAGAACTAATGCTATTCTCTATCCCCCAACCTTCTGTTTTTACATTTTTAGTAAGACATTATTTAGTATGTTTATTAAGCCTTGTGGGAACCGCTGGCTGATCCACACAATGAATGTGATTTTCAGGTCACACACAACCACGCCTGATTAGCTGGCACAGGTGACCTTGACGTGATGTCTCTATACTGAGGTGTTTAGATGAGACACACATCAGCTGCCAGGACTATGTGTGTGTGCGCGCATGTGTGCGCGCGTGTGTGTGTGTGTGTGTGTGTGTGTGTTTGTGTGTGTGTGTGTGTGTGTGTGTGTGTGTGTGTGTGTTTGTGTGTGCGTGTGCATGTGCGTGTGCATGAGTGTGTGTGTGTGTGTGTGAGAGTGTGAGACAGGCATCCCTCCTTCTTAGCAGTGCAATTTATCACTCACCTGGTGGCCAGACACTCTGTCTGGACAGAGGCATCGGTGACATTGGGCATGCACACACATGGCATCTTGTTCAGATTTTTTGAGTTATGGGTTAGTACTGGATTAGTCTGTTCAACATGTTCAGAGGTATATTCATCTATGTTCGGGTGCAACCTCCTGCTTATTTCATTTTCTTTACAAGTTGTGTGATTTTCATTTGCTTATAATGTTGACAAATCTACCATTTACTTAAATGTATAAAATTAATGAATGAAATGAGTCTATTATATGATTTCCATGTACTCAGAGTAGCCTGTGTGACCTAGAAATGGGACTTTTTATAAATATTTTAGTAACTTTATTTTAAGGTGTCATAATACAGAGTAATTACCTAGTTAAATACTTAGTAGTAGCTGTTGTACTTACATGAAATAAAATGTACTTACCATGTAACTAAGTTATGGAACAGCCTGTACTGTACAGTTTGGGGGGAAGTCGTGGCCTAATGGTTAGCGATTTGGACTCGTAATCGAAAGGTTGCGAGTTCGAGTCTCGGGCCGGCAGGAATTGTCGGTGGGGGGAGTGAATGTACAGCGCTCTCTCCACCCTCAATACCACGACTGAGGTGCCCTTGAGCAAGGCACCGAACCCCCTAATTGCTCCCCGGGCGCTGGAGCAATGGCTGCTCCGGGTGTGTGTTCACTGTGTGTGTGTGTGTGTGTGCATTTGTTCACTACTCACTGTTGTGTGTGTGCACTTGGATGGGTTAAATGCAGAGCACCAATTTCGTGTATGGGTCACCATACTTGACAATACGTCACGACTTTTCTTTAATTATGTAGATGTAATAGGCTACTGTTACACAGCTACTTATGTAACCAAAAGATTGTTACATATGTGTTGCAGACTTTATACAACCTAATTATAAATGTAAGTACACAAACATAAGCTACTTAAAATAAAGTGTATCAAGATTGTACTTAGGTGTACTTCATGTGTATCTGTACTGTACACCTTATCCAGCTGCACCTTAGTTTGATTTGTACACAGCTTAAATACAGGTAATACATTTCTAATTACATTAAAATTACAGAATATTACACAGGCATAAGCTACTTAAAATAAAGTGTATCAAGATTGTACTTAAGTGTACAAGTAGCTGTTGAACAGACTCGGTGTAACAGTAGCTGCCTATTACATCTACATAATTACAAACTGTAATTACAGGCTGTTCCATAACTTAGTTACATGGGAAGTACATTTTATTTCATATAAGTACAACGGCTACTACTAAGTACTTAATTAGATAATTACTCTGTATTATGACACCTTAAAATAAAGTGTTACCAATATTTTCATATATGTCTCTTGGTATTAACAAAAAAATTTAAACACAAACTGTAGAGAAAAACTGTCATTTTAAAATTAACCTACAAATTGAAATGAATTTAACTCAGAAAGTTTCAGGCATGGTTGTTTAAGACATTTATATTTCTGTTCTTGTACATTTAAGATAAATCTAGATGAAATATCGAGTCATAATATGTTGTTTTAGGACTGGTGAGTTATATCATATGTTGATAAGATTAGGTGAAAATCAAATTAAATTATACATTTTATTAGATTTTAACGTAAAAATGTTGCTATTTTAACAACTAATTGCATGGACTTGTTTTGTCATGTCTCAATAATCACTGATGCACGTTGTAGTTTGTGCTGCTATAGAAGACAAAACAGAAGTGTCTAGCTCTGTAGATATGCATTTTCCTTTTGGTTATAATTTCAAAGAAATAAGATAAAAATCTTGATTTGTCTGCTTCACAGTTCAGCCATCAATACTGTTTATCCATCTCTCCCCATTCTCTCTCTCTCTCTCTTGTTTCTTTATGAACCCTGGTGTGTAACAGTCTCTCTCTCCTCAGTGAGTGAGTGAGGGGTAATTACTGTTAGATAAATGCCTGTGACCTGTTTTAATTAGATGCCCAGGGGAGCTCTGGATCTGCACCGAGTCCAGACAGTCACTGCAGCTAAAATGACCAGACAAATAGGACACATGTACTGCTGAACTCCTTGACAGAGACCTTTAACACCACAGTGTTAAAATAGACCTTTTCTACTGCTTCCTTGTAGCCATGTTGGAATTATTGTATTTATGGGATGAGCACACATTAACAGCAATACAAATGCCCACCTCATGATTTGAGGCTGGAATTTCCAAGTTGGGCATGTCATTTTTAAAGAAATCAAGGCAGAAACAAGTAACACTTTAGTAGGGACCAATTCTCTGTGTTAACTAGTTGCTTATTAACATATTGGCTGTTTATTAGTACTCATAAAGCACATATTCTGCATGACTATATTCTACATCCCTAATCCTACCTACTACCAAAACTTAACTACCTTACTAACTATTGATAAGCAGCAAATTAGCAGTTTATTGAGGCAAAAGTCGTAGTTAATAGCGATAATTGAACCTTAAAATAAAGTGACCAATTGATAGGTAAATTGTTTTGGCCATAATTAAGTTGTAATCATGATTTTTTAAATATATATTCACACTACCATTCAATAGCTTGGGTCAGTAAGTTTGCTTGTTTGTTTTTAAGAGATTAATACTGTTATTCAGCAAGAACACATTAAAATGATCAGAAATGGCAATAAAAACATTTATAATGTTACAGAAGATTTGAAATAAATTATTTTGAACTTTCTATTCAAAGAATTGTGATTTCCACAAAAATATTAATCAGCACAACTGTTTTCAATACTAATGATAAAAAACTGCACCAAATTAATATGATTACTGAAATACTAACACAACTGTAATAATATTTCACAATATTACTCTTTTACTATATTTTTGCGTCAAAAAACTCTTACCAACCCCAAATAGTAATAACATATTGTGGCAGGAGGAGCAAACGACAGACACAGTGGGTGTGGCGTCAGGCCTCGGAGAGGCTTTTATTCAAAAGGAAAAAAAAAAAAAGAAAATAAAAAAAAAGGGTCCAAAGGGGGAAAAGTGTCCAAAATAAACAGGGGATCTGGTGTCCTCGTCGTGCTGCGGGGTTTGTGAAGGAGGGGTAGTGTTCTGGAAGGAAGGGTCCAGGTAAGGGGCGGAGTCCGGCGGCAGCACGAGCTCCCCTTTGATGTCCGGGGCGCGAGGGGCAGCGGCTTCTTCTCAGCGGCTTCTTCCCTGGCCCACAGCGCTTGCAGGGATTCCCTTACCCGGCCTCCAGGCCCGTCGGCGGCGTCACGGGTGCGTCCTAAATCCGGACCGCGGGTCCGGCAGCTCGCGGCTCTTGGCGGCTCAGGAGTCCCTCTACGCACCCTTCCTGGACCCACGAGGACACCAGCGTGCATGCACGGGAGAGAGACCGGTCTCCCCAGGAGAGGCGCGCTCGGCATATATATCAGCGGCGGTGATGAGGCTCCATTCACTTCAGGTGCGCCTCATCACATGCCGCCAGACCTGGCTGTTTTCCGCGCCCCTCCTCTCTCACATACCCACTCCAGTCGGGAGCCTGGTGAAGGGCGGCGTATAAGGGACGGGGTGGTGATGATAATAAGGGGGGAGGCAGCCAACTCGTCACAATATTTATAACAGAAATATATATTTGTATCCATTGGCACAAAAAGATACAACAATTAAATGCTTCCATTGGTTTAATACTTTGAAAATATACAGTATACCCATGTGACTCAAATCTGCAAATCTGTTTGTTGTAATGTGAACAAGGGAAAAAAAATGTAATTAGAATCTCACAAGCATGATCCAAACCACTTTTCTTTTCACAGATCGAATTTCTTTTTTCCCCAGAATTCTTAGTGCGTCAAATTCACTTCACATATTGTGACAAGAAAACTTTATTGAAACATTACATGCCACTTGTGCAACATAAAAATTGCAAAGGTATTGCAACTGTTTTTAACATGACAACAATTTAGAAAATGCACCACTCATGGTGTGAGATGCTGAACAGCAACAAAAAGTGATGCAATGGCCAAAGATGTCTATCTGACACATCTGTATAAAGACCAACCTTTAAAAAATATTGTAGATACAATAAAAGAACTTGTCCTGTGTAAAGTTTATCATATACAAAAAAATAAAATAAAAAATGTTCAGTTTAAAAATAAGAAAATACATGTTTTTGCTGAAAAACAAGACACATACTGATTAGGAAAATGTTTTTTGCAGCATAGAGAACAAGCAATGAGCTGGTCACTCGCTGACAGTGCTGTGATTTCCATCATTAGCATGATTCTGGGGAGATTTAGCATTAATGGTGTAGCGTTCTTGCTGTTATTCCCGTTTCTGTATACAGGCTGTCGTGGCTAACTGCTGTGTTTTGACAGATTTAGCGTCAGTTTTATGATCACATGAATAAATGTCAGTATGTTGGCCCAGCTATAAATAATCATATTATTAAGTGTAAATGAGAGATTTCAACAGGTCTGAATTGCATTTTATAGAAAAGCTGTGCTGTTGAGTGAGTTTTATAGAGCAAAATCTAGAAGCTGACATTTACAGCAGGGAAGAAAAGAGAGAAATAGAGAAAGTCTCTGTTTGAATGCTGATATGGTAAACTTCCTGGTCTTGTATTGTGTGGAGAGTCAAAGTGAGAGAGACTGCAGTATAATGTTCCTGTTGTTTTATTTAGGAGCTTCACTAATGGGTTTTAATGATTAGCAGTCAAGAGTAATGCTTTCATAGCCTCATTAACATGTCAGTTAGCCTAGCAATAGCTAACTGCTGTCCTGAGGCTGGTCACTTCAGGAATCAAACTCTTAGTTCTCATCATGGATGGGAATCATTTCCACTCACACAGACACACTTTTCATAAAGGGGTCATAAGCCAACCTTTCTAAGTAGTGTTTTCCAGTTCAAACTACATAAATGATAAAGCATAATAGATAAGCATTTCAAATAATTAGCCTTAATGGTGTGAAATAATATGGATATGTGTTACTTATTTTGCAGTCAGCACATGAAACATCTAGTTCAAACCACCTTTTGGCATGTATGTACACACACACATTGGCTCTGGAATGTGAGCTGGAAGCATGCTGCTTGTCTTTGGAAAAAGATATTAGCCTATATATATTCTTATTTTCAAAGACCCTGAGACAGTTTCTTATTCAAAGATTTGAATTTATTTGTGCATCATTTGTTCTCTACAGCTTAGAACATCTTCAGTGGTTTATGTAATGGTAGGGACTTACTACTGACATCTTTTGTTATTAGGGTCAGTGACAAATAAGAGTTTCCATGATAAAAGAAAAGGAAATATTCAAAAGCTATAGAACTATAAATATTTTAAAACATCCGACAAGTTCTTAGAAACGTACTCTTTGCATTAATGTTGCTTTTAGATGTGGGTATGCACATTTTAATCAAATTATGATGATCAAATTATCTAATTGTCTAAGATATTAAGAGACTTATTTACATATTTATATGTATTTATATAAAATTTGTATTTGTATGATTTGTATGATTTGTATCTGTAAAATTTGTGTATTATATATGTATTTATATAAAATTTGTAGTTAATAGATATTTAATAGTGAGAATTGGACCTTACAATACAGTGTGACCAATATTTATTTATTGATTTATTTTTACGCTTTACACTTTTTGGAGGCAAGAAGACACAACAACGATTTACCAAAACGTGCTCTGCACTGAGAAAATCGATTAAAACGGGCTGACACTGGTGGCAGGCGCATTTAAAAAGTCTAAAGGTTAAAGTGACAATTAAGTAGTGGATGTTTCATCGCCACTCCCCTTAAGATGGAGAGTTGTTAGGGTTGGTTGCATAAGAGGAATCCCACATGCACACACTCACCCGAGTTCACTCAAATATCACCGTCCCGTCATACACCAAGTGCATATACAAGCAACCGGCCTCCACACAGCAGGTTACATACTGTAACCCAACCCCGTGCATATTGAAACTTGGCAACCCTGGCATTCAGCGAAGCCCATTACAGTCATTAGTTTGCTGTTTGTCTCCGTGCATTACACACAACAGTGACGTGCCATTTATTGAATGGCTTTTGCTGCTGGGTGAAAAAAGAGCACCAGGGAAAGAAAGCCATTACAAACAAGCGCGTGATTTATGAAATCAATCTCCCGTGCAGTCACTGCCCCTCATTGTGTATGCGTGCTGTGAGACAGACACAAACTACACACCTTATGCAAAAGAAAAATAGCCTTCAAGTTAAACAACGAGCGGGAAAGGAGGAAAAGACCTGCGCGTAATCAGCTCCTAAAATTAAACATCAAAAATACTGAAATTATTGTGTGTGGCAAAGCGATTTGTCTGCAATTAGGTGACTTGCACATCAGTCAGAGTGCATAGAAGGGGAACAGAACGTTAATGGAATGGCAGAGGCCATTAAGACGTTTTAAAATACAGCCCCGACCCGACGTTTAAAAAAACATGCGGAATTAA